>CM019150.1:104098441-104301200 GCA_009733165.1 Naja naja | reverse complement strand
GATCCAGCTAGAAAACCAAGGAGTTTACAAAATACCATGCAAAATTTGCTCAGCCACATACATTGGACAAAACCAACAGGAGAATAAATGCACGATCGTAGAACACAAGAACGCAGTCAGAAAAGAAGAAAACTTCCTCCCTTTTCCAGCACCTTAAAGCCACAGGACATGAAATTGATTTGAGGATCCAAACTTATTCCAATACTGAACACTTCAACAAGAGAATATTAATTAGGCCATCAAATAGAGAAACACCCCATAACATGAATAAACGGATGATACTTCCCGCCACCAGACACCTGGAAACAGCTTCTAATCAACAAACGAAGTCCCAGCCACAAAAAAACCAACACTGACCTAAAAATAATACATATGATGCCACCACCAATCTCCTTCACCAGACCAAACCCAAGCCACGCCTAGATGAAAGGCAACCACCATCCAGAAACCAGACCATGGCTGCAACACCAGCTGCTACACCCCTCCAACCCCAAACTAAGCAAACTGACACACGCTTATAAACACATAGCCAGACCTCAAACTCGAGCCAAACCAAGGCCCAGAATGCCACATCACAGCTTTCCACCCAGGATACTACATCACAGAACTCAGGAGATCACAACAACAAACATCAGGAGGTTGCAGCACAGACAACGCACCCAGAGATTACAGCACCACACCCAGGACATCAACAAACAATAGAACCTCAGAAGGTCATCACACAGCCCATTACCCAGGTCATATAAACACAAAAAAGGCTGAGAGACACAGCCAGCACTCAGCCACACAGGGTCTCAGGAAAAGCCATCCAATCTGCATACATCAACTCCACAAACCAATCAAAAGTAACAACACATCCAACTCTAGAGTTTAAAAGGGAAAACAGCCACATCACACACTTTCTCCCAGGAGAACAAGCTGAAGACACCAGCCTGAAGATGACGGATGAGATTTCCGTAAACGCTACAAGGTATTCTCAATCATACACGGACAAGACCCGAATACACCAAGACCTACATACCTTACCCGTGAAAATCTACTTAAACTAATATATATATATATATATATATATATATATATATATATATATTATATATATTTAATTAGATGATATGCCGCCTTCTTCTCCAAGACTCAGGGCGCTTACAATTTTGGGATAACCTAATGTGCTCAGCAATAGCCTTCATTCCATTGTATATGCTCTGCTTATTACTAAGCGCATTTTAAAAGTCATTATTGCCCCCAACAGTCTTGGGTCCTCACTTTACCTACCCCAAGAGGATGGAAGGCTGAGTCAACCTTGAGCCCAGGATTCGAGCCTACAATAATTGCAGGCAGCTGGGACTTAAGTGCTAGGCATTTAGCACCCTGCACCACCAAGGACCTATTTATTTATTTATTTATTTGTTTGTTTGTTTATTTATTTGTTTATTTGTCAAACAATTATAAGGTAACAGTTATAAGTATAAACATAGTTATGAATACATGAAATGGATACATATAAGAAAAATAAAAAGAAACAATAGGACAGGGACGGGAAGCATCATGCATGTGCTTTACATAATTTTCCCTACTATATATACTATATGCATGTATGCCCCTTATGGGGAGGTGGAGATCTGTGTCTTCCTCAGTCTTGGGTCTTCTACCAGAAGCTTGGATGTTTGAGGGTTTTGCACAGAATCTTATCTGTTTCCAACACTGAATTATTCTGGATAGAGAGGTTTGATGTCACTCTTGGGAAATGTGGGAGCTATTCTCTAAGTTTAGGAGTCACCACCTTGAATGCTCCTACCACTAATGGGATCACTTTGACTTTCCACGTTCTTTCCTCCTTTAGTACCCTGTTTCTCATACTCCTTTCTGATGTTATTGTCACTTGGCACCACTACATCTATTACCACCACTGTCTTTGGCTCCTTGTCTAATACCACAGT
Source organism: Naja naja (assembly GCA_009733165.1). Taxonomy (NCBI): domain Eukaryota; kingdom Metazoa; phylum Chordata; class Lepidosauria; order Squamata; family Elapidae; genus Naja; species Naja naja. Next base: position 104,299,263 of record CM019150.1, on the reverse strand, counting down.
GTCTGGCTGATTGGCTAGCACCTGTCTGTCTGGATCTGGAAATCCCACAGGATCTTAGCTCTCTTATTTATCACAACCATCTCTCTCTCATCTAGACATGGGGGTTCTAACGCAGATTCTGTACAGATGTCGCTGTACACAATGCCAGCTACTTGGTTGTGCCCTTCAGTGAATGCTATTCCTGCTTGCATCATACACACTGCCACTATAAATATATGGTCAAGTATTTAGCCAACTGTCTCAAGCAGTCCTGATTTGAATCAAAGATTCAATTAATACTTCAATTTCAATGACAACTTGATTGAATCAGCTTCATATAAAACTGTGAAACTGAATGTTCAAACAGCTCTGAGTTCAAAGAGATTAGAATGGAAGTGTGAGTAAACAAATAGAACTAGAACTAAAAAAAATAGTGAACTGTCAACAGAAGGAGAAAAGAGTCAGTCAATAGGAGAAAAAGGACATGTGAAAAAGAAAATACACTGTAGATGAGGAAACACTATTAATAGCAATCCACTAATGGGAACAAGTTAAACCAATAAGCCAGAACATGTTCACTTTGTTTATACATAGTAAGTCGTGCAAACTGCAATAAATAATTATAATCAAGAATAATGTTAAACTAGATATTTTGGTATATTTCAATTGTTTACATATCTCAGTTGCATTTTTTTTCCTTTTTGCTATAGCATAAACTTGCAACCTCAGTCTTAAAATCATTAAATTGAACTGAACAGACCTTGATTCTTCAAAAAACTGTTTGAATTTATTTTTGCCCAGTGTAGAGTTATTAAATCTCAGCTGCAAAAATCTGTGGGACTACAAGGTAGAAAAATGACTTCTGGGACAGCACATAGACTTTGTACCTCTCTGAAGCTCTTCCATACCATACACTTATCTTTGGGCTATTTCTGAACAAGCTGCATTGTTCTTCTGGAATAATGCTAAATCTGTGCCAAAAAACAGCTCGGTCAGCAGAGGAGGATTGCAGGGTGAAGTAGGAAGAAGCTCTCTCAGTGCACTGAAAGTGCCCTCTTCATCCAGTGCCCTTTTCTTTTTACTTACTAATAAGCTGGTTATTTTGGAACATAGCCAAAACAGTGTTTCTAGAGCAGTGTTTTTCAACCCTGGCAACTCTATTTATTAAGTGTATATGCTACCCATCTTACTGTCATGCAACTTTGGAAGGCGTTACAACATGCATACTTTAACTTCCAGAATTCCCCAGCCAGCAATTCTGGGAATTGAAATCTACACATCTTAAAAGTTGCCAACATTGAGAAACACTATTGTAGATAGGCCTGAGTCATAAATAGTCCAGGTGCATCTGTGACCTGTCACTGTGAATAGTCTGTAAAAGACGGCAGGAGTAGGCAAAATTTGTTGCCTTCCCATTGCCCCTTCCCAATAAAATAAAATATATTTATATTTTATTTATTTATTTATATTTGAACTTGTATGCCACCCCATCTCCGAAGACTCGGGGTGCCTCACAACAAAAAACACAGAACAATAAATATTTAAAAAAACATTAAACCAACAAGCCCAAATAAGACACAACAATAAAATACATTAAAAACCCATCCCTCCCCCCAAGGCAGGGTCACAGCCCGGGCTGGTCAAACAACCAGGCTTTTAATTCAGGCGAAGGTGCGAAGATCAGGGGCAGACGGAGCTCCAGAGGCAGTTGATTCCAGAGGTCGAAAATGAACAGAGAAGGCTTGTCGTCCGGGAAGTACCAACCGCATTGGCCCGCCGATGGAACCCTGAGGAGTCCTTGTTTATGAGTTCGCACAGGGCCGGAACTAGCTATTGGAAGAAGACGCCTCCCTCAGATATTGGGAACCCATGTCGTAGGACTTTGAATGTTAAAACTAAAACCTTGAATCTCACCCGAGCTTAATCAACCAATGCAGGCCACGAGGAGGGGGTAACATGGGAGAACCGGTAATCCCCTCACCACCGCAAGGCCGATTCTGCACCAACTGCAATCTCTGGATGGTATGCAAGGGCAGTCCTAGATAGAGAGCTGCAGTAGTCGAAGTCTCGAGTGACAGGCAAAGGTGAGTAACTGTGTAGGGCGCCTCGATCCAGAAAAGGGCGAAGTTGTCGAACAAGACAGAGCTGGGCAAAGGCCCTGACGGCTCCCCACCTGCTCCCCTCCAACCGAGCCGCACATCCAGGAGGACCCCCAGATTCCATGCCCTATCCACAGGGGGTAACACTCCCCCCCCCTATGGCCAAGGATAAACAATCCTTGCCGAGACGCTGACACGCAAAGCCACTCAGTCTGGGCGGCTGGATCGGAGCATATTCTACTCATCCAGATCCACTGCATCCAAGCACCGACATCAGGGAGAGGGCATCGCTGATCTGGCCAGGGGTGAAAAGTACAGCTGAGTATCATCAGCTGCATTGATGGAATTTCACCCCAAAGCCACGGATGATCTCACCCAGCGGTTTCATGTAGATATTAAATAAGAGAGGGGAAAGGACTGACTGCGGGACCCCATAAGAGAGAGCCTCGGGGTCGACCAACTCCTCCCACTAACATCCGATAGTAACCGCCTCGAGAGGTAGGAGGAGAACCACTGAAGAACAGTGCCCCACCCCAACCCCCCGAGGCGACGCAAAAGGATACCATGGTCGATGGTATCGTAAAGCCGCTGAGAGGTCCATAGGACCAGGACAGAGGAAAACCCCGTCCCGGCCCTCCAAAGATCATCCATCAGCGCAACCAATGCCGCCTCGTGTGCTGTAACTGGGTCGGAAGCCCGATTGGTACAGATCCAGGTAGTCCGCTTCATCCAGGAAAAGCGAACCTGTTGAGCCACCACATTTTCAACAACCTTCGCCAAAAGCTAAGGTTGGAGACTGGACAAAGTTGTCTAACACGGTCGGGTCCAAGGCAGGTTTTCAGGAGGGGTTCACCACCGCCTCTTCAAGCGGAGGGAAAGACACCTCCTCAATGAAGCATTGACAACTGCCCGAGCCAACCGCAGGTGGCCTTCCTGGCGCATAAGTCAGCCAGGAGGGACACGGGTCCAACAAACATGTGGTGGACTCAGTGTCACGATAATCCTGTCCACTTCATCCTCGAGACAGGATCAAACTCATCCCAGATAACAGTGGCCAGACTACCCACAACTCGTTCCTCCGACCACTGCAAATCAGAGGACAACCCATCCCAATGCGAAAGTATCTTATCCGCCAGATATTGACTAAACTCCTCAGCCCTGCCCCCGCATTGGTCCGCCTCCCTCAAAACGGCGAGGGAACGGGTAACCCAAACAGGGCGGCTGGGCGTTATCTGCAGACGCATGAGAGTGGAGAGATAAGACCTCGCTCTCCCATAGGTACCAGGTAAGTCCTAATGTAGGCTCTTAGCTGGGCACAATCGGATTGAGAACGGGTAGACCTCCACCTGCTCTCTAAACCCCTACAACGTTCATAAAAGTAGCAGGGCGTTTGTAATCTACTCATCTGGTTTCATAGCTAAGCATATTGACATTTTGGGCTTGCTTTCTATTAGACCTCTATTTTAGGTGTTGCTTGTCCTTTGCTTCCAGGATTGGAACTGGGTAAGCTTATTCCTGGCATACATTGTTGGCATCAGGAAAGAAAATCTGTTTTCAATCTACTGGACATGGATCTTCTGTACTCAGCATACAGTACACCCTTTTTTATTTGAAGAAGGTAGAATTATTTTAATTTAGTCATCATGCTGTACAAGAACAAACATCTCATTTTGAAAACAAATGGTCTTGACTATTCAGAAGTTCCTTGGTCACTCATAAGGTTCACCCAGTTCTCCAAATATAAATGCCAGATATTCTGCTGTCATGAATATCTTCAAATAGCACAAAAGTCAGTTTATGAAAATGTGGGCTCTCAAGACCAGGTCTTTTGATCTTGCTTCGGAAGGGCAGAATCTTGTAGAAAAGCTAAAACTGTGGTAAGATCCCCATTAAAACCTTGACAGCTATCACTAAAGACGTACAATATAACCAATATCAAACCATCATAACATTCCTCATAAATGAGGGGTTTAAAATAGTTCAGAAACAACTCTGGATTTGTCTGAGCTCGTAGTATTAGATGGTTTGAGAACTTATTTCTGGCCTGTCCACAGTTTAAAAAAAAAAAAACCCAAAGCAAAGCTGGTTTTTATTTTTGCAATGCAATGTTCTGAAAAACCTGAATGTATATGTATATAAAGGCATTCATCCTGCGGTGGATAGACAATGGATAAAATTATATATATTTAGATATATAGTCTATAAAACATAAAAGATTAATTTATATATATATATATATATAAATTAATCTTTTACTTAATAAACTATATATATAAAACAATATCTATAAAACATAAAAACTTAATAAATAATTACATATATATATATATATGTGTAATTATTTATTAAGTTTTTATGTTTTATAGATATTGTTTTATATATATATAGTTTATTAAGTTTTATGTTTATAGATATTGTTTTCTATTACATATAATATAAATATAATATAAAAATACTATATAAAATATTATATATTTTTATGTTTTATAGACTATATATCTTATGTAAATATGTTCATTCTTTGAGTGCTTCTCTTCACATAGCTAACACAGCATCAGACACAAAGTATATTAGCAAGCTTTTAGAACTCTTCCAATATTGCAATAAAATTCAGGCAGAAAAAATTGAACTAAAAAACAATTCAAAAAGTTTTAAGGATATTCAAGATGTTGGTTCCTTATTAGGAGTAAAATGCAAAAGCTGGAGGTGGCATGGAATGATAATTCTGGAAGGAGGCATACTTGATTGGTTGCTAAGCAGGAATATTCCATCCTGCAACATGAAAGAGAATTTGTCATTTGTCATTTGTTAGCATCCACACATCAAACCAATGTTAGACATGCTAGTTTCAATAACAGGATGAAAAGTTGACAATCGTATCCCTTCATGTAAAAAGTCCTTCATTTCAACACGAGGGCAATACAAGCAATAGCTTAAATACTAACAAACATTTAAAAGGTTACCATGGGCTTAAAAATTACCTTGCTAGAATGTAAACACAGATATAGAATCTGCTCACAAATTAGAGATGGCTGCAAAGCTAATTTATTTTATATAATAATATAAATATTGTGTTTTTGGAAGGGGAGACTTTCTTATTTTTTGTATTTTTGCAAAGAATGGAAGTCCCTTGCAGTGACATTTGACCTGCTTGATACGTTAGAAATTTAGGTGTTAGTGACAACTTATAAAGTCCTGCATGGCTTGGGTCCGGGGTACTTGCGGGAGCGTCTCCTGCCGGCATCACATTCTGATTGCCCGGTACGCTCCCACAGACAGGGCCTCCTTGGGATACCGTCGACCAGACACTGTCGGTTGGTGGTCCCCAGGGGTAAGGCCTTCTCTGTGGGAGCGCCCACCCTTTGGAACCAACTTCCTTTGGGCCTTCGGCCCCCGATCTCCACTCCTTCCGCCGTGACCTTAAGACCTGGTTCTTTGAACAGGCTGGTCTGGACTAACTAAGGGGGGTGGGTTTGTTTTTTAGGGAGTTTAAAATTTTAATTGATTTTTAATTGTTTAGGCTTGTAATTAGTTTAATTCTTTTTTATTGTAAATTTGTATGGATTTTATATTGTTAGCCGCCCTGAGTCCTTAGGGAGAGAGGGCAGTATACAAGTCTAAATAAATAAATAAATATTTGTGATGGTATCATTTAATCTAAATAATAAGCTTTTGTTGGAAAGAAAAATATTTTGCTCTCCTGTACCAATATTATCAGCACTGTTAACTCTTACAGTTGTCTTGTCTTCCTTTGGGGTGGGAGAGGCATTTTTGACCACCTTATCTTAGGCCTTATGTTTAATACAATTGTTCTAAATCTGAGTTTTATGTAAATATATAATATTTAGGTTCCAGACTGCAAAGAAAAGTAGGACAAATACATCCCTGCAAATATGTTTATTATGTGTTTAAACATATTTAAACTTTAAATTCAAGTTGCTCTACATAACTATTTGCACACAACTTATGGACATGCAGAGAACATAAATATGTTGACTTTCTAAAAGATAGACAACATTCATAGAACCATTCCTGGTTCGTGACAGCTATGCTATCTGTTCTCTCTCTCAACATTTAACAGAAAACCACATTTAAGTTTATATATCATATTTAACTTTCTTATATCTCATCTTCCTTTCTCCCTTCCTCTCGCCCTCCCTCCCTCCCTTCCTTTTTTTCATTCATTATTTATTTTTAAAAGTTTCTTCTTTCTTTCTGACACATTTCCAAAGAAACAAAATATCCTGAAACTTCCAGTAGAATAATAGCACAATAGCAGAAACAAAGCACATAATAATAAAATGGCATTTAATACAGTATTTTTAATGTTTTAATGGTTTATGTTGGTGTGTCCAACAGTTTGTGTTTGGTGTGGGGTTTTTTGTGTGTGTGTGTTTTTAATGGTAATAAAAGTTAATAAAGTTTTTCAAAAAAATAAATAAAATAAAATGGCATTTGACTGAAAGTTTAAAAAAAAGGCAACCACAATATATGAGGAAGATGTAAGCTCCTCCCTTCTCCATTAGGATAAGGCATTCATGGGTTGGGAGCGCATGGGAAGAAGAACTAGAAAGCAGAAGAGAAAAGATTAATCCTTTCTCTCTTGCAAGCGTTTTTGTTTTCAACTTCTCTTGCTAAATTCCCCATGCATAGAGACAACCAAAAGCAGAACAGGAAAGAAATGAAACAGCAAGGTTGATGGTGGCATGAGGAGAGATGGACATAGGGAAAATATAAAAAGTTTATATTACTAGTTTACCTATTGTACTGCTAGTTTATCAACTTGATTAATAAATGCAAACATTGAGATGATTTTTCCAAACTACTTCAAGAAGGTAGAGATTATATCCTCTATCCATCCTTACCATATACTAACAGAGCAATCTGTTCCATTCAGTCACATGGGAATAATAAGGAAATTATGGGTACAATCTAAAATCAGAGAAGGAAAGCCTTACACTGAGGACACTTTTCCCATATCTCTCTCTCATCCTTAGTTTACTGACCTCAGGCACCAGCCATATTTTTTCATTCATTGCAAAGGAAAGAATAGAGTCCAATAAAAATGCTTCTAGCTATTTCAGAACTACAGGAGAAAATATCCAAGAAATGCAGGAAGTCTAATTTGTAGAATAACTGTCCTCGCAGTTAAGCCATTATTTAAAATATGATCAAATTAATGTTCTGAGTCTTTCTGGTGAAGGCAGAATATGGTTCATCACATTCCATTTTAAATGAGGTTAAGCCATAAAAGGTCAGAACATGAACTTGTAAGTGACAAATTAAGGGGGGAAAGTGAAGTTTGAGGACAAACAACAAAAATATCTGGCCTTGGGTAGTTTTCATGAATTCATGTTTCAATAATTTAAATGTAGTTCAGAGATGAGTTGTTGAGTTCATGGTGTTCTCTGGACTTAGCTGTTTTCCTGGAGATGTTTCATTAGCAGGATAAATAACATCCAAACTTAGACCACATCAAGATGAATTCAAGATGAATACCCATTATGAATTTAAGTTCCCATAGGGCGGTGAGCCATACGACCCTTTGAATACAGCCAAATGTACATTTCTGTATATTCTTCATTCATTGTTTCATTACATTTTTTTGGTTTAAGCCAGGGGTGGGATTCTACAGGTTCGCACCTATTCGCAAGAACCAGTTGTTAACATTCTATGATACCCAGTTGTATATCTCCACCCCAAACCAAATCAGTGATGCCTCTCCGTGATATCCCGTTGTCTGGATGCGGTACAGATCTGGATGGGCAGGAACAAACTACAGCTCAATCCGGCTAAGACGGAGTGGCTGTGCATACAGGCATCTTGGACCAGTCAACAAATTCCATCTTTGGTCATAGGGGGAGAGGTGCTGTCCCCTGTGGACAGGGCACGAAACCTGGGGGTCCTCCTGGATTCACGGCTTGGTTTGGAGGAGGAGCAGGTGGGGGCCGTGACCAGGGGGGCCTTTGCCCAGGTTCAGCTGGTTTGCCAGCTTTGCCCGTACCTGGACCGAGATGCCCTTCACACAGTCACTCACGCACTTGTCACATCCCTGACTCGACTATTGCAACACTCTCTATTTAGGACTGCCCTTGCATTCCATCCAGAGGTTTCAGCTGGTGCTGAATGTGGCCACATGGGTTGTGATGGGAGTTTCCCGGTACTCCCATGTTATGCCCCTCCTGCGCGAGCTGCATTGGTTGCCGGTTGCCCTCTGAGTGAAATTCAAGGTGTTGGTATTAACATTCAAAGTCCTTCATGGCTTGGGTCCGGGGTATTTATGGGAGCGTCTCCTGCCGACATCGAATGTCGATCGCCCTGTGCGAATGCACAGACTGGGACTTCTCGGGGTACCATCCGCAAGACACTGTCAGCTGGCGGTGCCCCGAGGAAGGGCCTACTCTGTAGTGGCTCCCGCCTTGTAGAACCAACCCCCCATGGGACTCTGTTTGGCTCCAGATCTCCGCTCTTTCCACCACGATCTGAAAACTTGGCTGTTTGAACAGGCCGGGCTGGACTGACATCTCGGGGAGGGGGGTTTAAATCGTTTTTATCTGGGCTTGTACTGTTTAATTTGTTTTTTAATGTATTTATTGTTGTTGTTTTAGTTGTGAGCTGCCCCGAGTCCTCTCGGAGAGGGGGCAGCATACAAGTCCAATTATTAAATTAAATTAAATTAAATTAAATTAAATTAAATTAAATTAAATTCTAAGCAGTTCAGAGAACCAGTTGTTAGAAGAAATTACTGGCCTAATCCTGTAAGTAAGGCAGGAAGGAAACATTCTGGTATTGCTTATAGAAACTGCCTTTCCGTTAACCCTTATTACATTCTTGGCAGGATTAGACTTCCTGTCTCTGGAACTTCTCTGGAGTTTTTTTCCCTCCTTTGCTGGTACTTTGCTTGTGTGGAGTGTCCATTCAAAGTTACAATGGCACTGAAAAAAGTGACTTATGACCATTTTTCACATTTATGACTGTTGCAGCATCCCCAGTCACGAGAGGCCAGGCGAGGAGATGCATGCCTCGATGTGAGTGATGTTGAGTTGGTCACGCCCAGCCAGTCACATTACTACCAAGCCATGCCCACCAACTAAGCCATGCCCACAGAACCGGTTATTAAAAAAATTGAATCCCACCCCTGGTTTAAGCTAGTCATTGTACCAAACCATATTAACAATTGTCTGTTGTAGCCTGCTTTTGGATGCAGGTTTAAATCATGCGAGATAAATACTTTCTGTTCCATGTCATTTTTATATTATTTTATTTATACAAATAAATACGTACATATATATATAGTTCAGTTCCATTCCACCATGTTTGCTTTAGTGTGCCTATGCATCTTAAAATGTCTCACAAACATTTTGATAGTTAACCATTTTTATATACTGACAGCAGGTGTTGTGGGATGTAAAAATGTTCAGGTATTTAAATGCATACATTGATGCACATAAACTGTCAAAATTTTCAAACAGGGACTAACAAAATCCTTTTTGAGGGTTAATTCTTCCATCTCTAAAAAAAATCCAGGAAAAAAATCCCCCTAGTGATGGGAAGAAAAAATAATTATGTGAGGTGTTATGGATATTTTTATCCTATTGCTAATTTTAGAATAGGGGAATCTGAAGAAGCAGTTTCATACTTCAGGACAGAGAAACTAAATTTATTTTCCTATTTGTTCAACCTTGGTAAAAATTCCCATCATCTCCCTACATTCTAAAATTAATATTTTAAAATCTTGTTCCAGATTTTCCCCCACTCAATCTTACTTGCTGGACTACTTATTTTAGTGGACAGACAAGAGGAACAGGAAAAAACTAAGTATGTGGGAATGAAATGCTCAAATGATCATTCTGTCCCTGGATCTCTCAAACAATTAAAAAAGTACTTGAAGTAAGAATGACAAACATTTATAACCAGAGGTGGTATTTAGCCAGTTGTGAAAGGTTCTGGAGAATCGGTAGGGGAAATTTTGAATAGTTCAGAGAATTGGTAAATACCACCTCTGGTTGGCCCCACCCCACCTATTCTCTGCCTCCCAAGTCCCAGCTGATCAGAGTCCCAGCTGATCAGCTGGGTCTTCTTTTGTTGCCCTGCACAGGAGAATGGAGCTGGAAAGCAGGTTAGTGGGGCGGGGAGGGAATGAGGATTTTACAGTATCTTTCCTCTGCCATACCCACCAAGTCACGCCACACCCACCAAGCCACACCCACAGAACCGGTAGTAAAAAAATCTGAATACCACCACTGTTTATAACTTTTACCCATCCCCCTGTGGAGTTTTTAATGGGAAAGAGGAGGAGGGGAGGGAGGGGGAGGAGGAGGGAAAGCAGGGAAATGGTGGACCTTCATATTGCCAACATCAGATTAAAATGCTTATAACCGTTTATAAACAAAAACAAAGAAAGCAACTTTCTTCATTCATTAAAATTATTTCAGTTCATCCAACAACAGTTCTTGCAGTGGAACATGGATGTTTTTAGAACTATGAAACATCAGCCCATTCCGTCTTTGCTGGGAGGAGGTCATCTATGTATAGTAAGAGGAAGAAAGATTTAAAAGGAGGAAATATTGGCAAAGAATCAGCAGCAGTCTAGAAAGTAGTGACACAAGCTGGGATTTATTAAAAGTCTGCAAAACTAAAAAGTTTGCAAGAAAAATATCCACCTCACCAAATATTTCACCTTGATTAACCACATTTAAATTTTACTGCCTGCTTGTTCGCATGGTTCAGGTTGGGTACCACCACTATCCACCCCTACTCCCCCCCAAAAAACCCAAACAAATTCAAGGGTCACAAACAGTCTTAACCTACTGTAAATAGAGACACTAAAAGCAATAATAATAGGACAACTAAAGATAAAGCAACATAAATCTAAAAAGCTGTTCCATCAGATACACAAAGTCTTGGAAAAAGCGTGTTGTATGCTGCTAGTTAGCATTTTATGAAGATTTTGTCTTCTTCAAGTTAAGCTCATTTCCTGGTGATTTCAGGCAATGAGGCCTCAGAGAAAGTATTCTAGAGCAATGTTGCAAAAATATTTCAGCACAACTGGGTTCTCTTCCCAGCTCATCTGTGACTCCTACTTTGCAGAAAACAATATCTATTTGAACTGCTTTCCTTGAAGTCAACCCTAATAAAAGGGCTTGTAGGCTATGCCTGATTCAGAAATACAGAATCGAAAAGAGGAAAGCAGGAAACTATAGATCCCTGTTGATATTTGGTTGCTGCATAGCTGAATGAGAAGTTGCACAGATCCCAGGTTACATTGCCAATGTTTTCCCCACTCAAGATTTATTTATATTATTATTATTATTATTTATTTTTAATTACATTTATATGCCTCCCTTCTCCGGAGACTCAGGGTGCTTACAATTTTGGGATACAACCCAGTGTGCTCAGCAATAGCCTTCATTCCATTGTATATGCCTGCTTATTACTAAGTGGCATTTTTACAAAGTCAGCTTATTGCCCCCAACAATCTTGGGTCCTCAATTTACCTACCCCGAGAGGATGGAAGGCTGAGTCAACCTTGAGCCTGGTGGGATTCAAGCCTACAGCAGTTGTAGGCAGCTGGAACTTAAGTGCAGGCAATTAACAGCCTGAGCCACCAAGGCCCTTACCCATACATAATATTTCTACTGTTGTTACCTTTATAGTTAGCATGCATACAATTTTATGTTGTAACTCTTTCCTCTTCTTTTCTGCAATATGTAATAACCAAAATGTACTTCACTTTATTTTTTTCCCAGAAGAGAGACTTTTATTATGATTGATATATCAGAGCAGATAACTTTCAATCTATATAATACAGCTGCATGCAAATAAAAATACGCACTGTGGTATCCTTTCATTACACTTGTGAAACACACATTGCTACATTGAACTTCCTTTCTTCTCTATAGCTTCAGGAAATGGATAAGGAAATTTATTTCTGAACTCCTAACAGTTCCTGCTAGCACCATAAGTAGTAAACCATTCTGGAAATACTCAAAGGCATTTGATTGTCTGTCCCTAAGACATACTGTATCCTGGAAACTTACAAGCAGGATGCAATACCTTTTCCACTGTTCCTTAGCAACCAACATTTAAGTATACTATACATCAGATTCAGCCAAAACCTCCATTCCAAGATGCAGTGACTTAACTCAGAGCAGAATATCTGCAAAGAAAATGACTTCACCAAAAGCCAGTATTTTAATAATTGATCACATGTTATGGCTATTTCATTATGTAGAAAGAAGGTGGTTTTGATCTATATCTAATTCCTCATCACTTCTCAAATGAGAGTGTCAGGGTTCCAAGTAACATAGCAAACAAAACTCTGAGGCAAGGTTAACTGAGCGTTGGTAGTTGAAGAAGAGACTTGTTCCTTGATAAGGCACTGGAAACTTTTAGTCACAAAATGACAGCCTTATCTGTTGATTGCAGTCCTTGTTCATAACTTCTGCCAAAAAAAAATATTAATAATGTGGCTTAAGTCAATCAGTAAAGATATTCTACAAGTGACAGAACAAACATCCTCTTATCAATGGATCTCTGAAGGCTGGTGGAACTTTCTTTATTTTTTAAATAAAAAGAACTTCCCACTAACCACAAGCAACGTTTAAATGTAAACACATGAAGATGACAACTCCCAAAAGCAGAAGGAAAGCGCTTACTGCTTTCAGTAACACCAAGAAAGACGCATTAATACGAGATCTTGTTCTTTTCCAGAAGCAGATACCCCATGCTGTATCCTCTGCAAGTCAAAAACTACCAAACGTGGTCAGCTTTTGGCATACTTCTGATTTTAAACAGAAGCAAATAATTTCCTCAACCATCACAATAAACTCCTCCTGAAAAACTTGGAGGATATTGTGGTAAGTAAGCAACTAGCCTATACCTAACTGTCAGGGAATTTTAAAAACAGCTACTGTACTATTTCATGATAAAAGAGTCTAGAAGAGTAAGTACAGCATCATTTTAATAGGATCTCCTTAATTTGAAATATTGTATTGTTTCATGCAGCATCACATGTTTGTGCTTCTAATAAAAACACCCAGAAACCTATTAACCTAATTCTGCCAAAGAGGTGAATTTCTGTAGCTTGTTATACAAGAATGAGTGGGCTGATGAGAGGCAAAAGGATGGGAATACCATTAGTTCAGACTTTTGGGAAATCATTTCTGTTCAATAACCATTAAGGGTAATTAATGAGTGTCTATCATTTGATTTCTTAATTCTTAGCTATTTACTCTGAATCAGTGGATATGAGCCATGTTCTTGAAGTATTTCTTCATACACGTTCCCAGATTAGAAGAAAACCGTGGTTAAGATACATATAGTTACAATGGAATACCTGCAACTAAAATAAGTCCGCTGCAGTGTAAATTGTATAATGCGAACTTGATAAAGGTGAAAAATTAAGGCCTTACAATATTAAGATATTATATTTCCGAAACTGAAATATATAAGATAATCCAAGTTTAATATTTTTGATAGATGGGAGAGAGAAATATATTAAAGCCATGAGTCTTATTTGTGCCTATAACTGAAGTGCCCTGTGGCTGAAATATTTTTGAACAAAGAGCAAGTTTAAAATAAATTTAATAACAGCTTTATCCATTTGCTTTCATCATTTTTAAAAAAGGAAATAGGGTATGTTCATTCATATTGACTATGCAGTATATTCACTTATTACAACTCATATAACATTACACAATCGTTGGAAGAGTCATTGACAATGTGGATAGACTCAACAATCTTGTCTTCATGGAAAAACTCATTTACCAGATCAAATCACCTGAAAGATAGCACATCAGAGCCTTGATCATGTTGATGAGTTTTCACATTTCAATGCTGATGCTGTTATTTATTAACCACCCAGAGGTTTTGTAAACAGTGCAGTATATAAGCCACAGTAATTTACAAATAAATGCACCCTGCATTGCTCTGGCAGGGTCTTCTTCCAAGAAGAATGTAGGACACAATGCTGCATTTCTTCCTTAAGTATGCTTGGAACACCAATTACCTTCTTTCATGAAATCCATTTTGCTGCATATCTGCATGCGTTAGCTTCTCTGTTTTTCTCTTTCATCAAGGAAGCAGGTCCAGTGCAATGATTCATGAAAATGCAAAAAAAAGGAAAAAAAATAGACTTCTGAATGGGTGAGGGTTTTTTGGTTTCTAGGTTTATAAATTCTAAAAGTAAATCTTTTAGTGAATGTAAGAATTCAAAATGCATGGAAGAAGTACTTCAGTTTTAAGAAACACTTATGTACAAGTATAATAGGTTTTTTGTTACTCCCTACTGACACTCAGGATAAATCCTCAATGCAGATAGAACTATAGTTGAATTAATCTAATCCTTATGGCAGGGATTTTCAAAATTTCATCCTCAACGTAATCATAAATGAAATTGTGTGATACCCCTTCCCCTATAAATAAAATTGATTCTATTAGTGCTAGGAACAGGCAAGATATGAATATATTACTTACTAAAATATAGACCATATGCATACTCTCTTGACTTAAATTTATTTAATCAGCACTATTAGTAGTTTTTTTTTCTTACCAGGTAACAGAAGTGTTTCTTCTTTTGGAAGTCTAGAAATGAACAATAGTGTATAAAAATACAGAACTTCACTAACAACTGTACACACACTTAGATGGACTCTCTCAAAGATTAAAAATGCCTTGTGAGAAGTCAACTGCTCTTGCGAATAATGGATGGCTTACATTCAGTATTCAAATGTTGACATTTTACAGTTTACTTTGTATGGAAGGTTTGTCCAGCGAAAATAGGAAGATCTGATAGTACTTCTGCTTTGTGTGCACAAGCATCATCAAAATTTAAATCACCATACATAGTTGTGACTCCCCATCAACTTACTTGTGACCTCCCCAGAGGCCAAGACTTATAATTAGAGAATTCCTGCCTTACTGAATCTTGAATTTTGCAAAAGCAGTTAAACCTTTTAAAAATGATTTGAAAAAGAGCAGATCATTTTATTAAGAGAAGTTATACTTGTCAAAATGCATAAAGCAGTCTTTTGTTTAACAGACTCTGGCTGATTGCTTCACAACTTTGTAAAGCTTGTGGCTCATTTTTGAGGAACTGAGAAGAAGGGTTAATGAAGAGATCTATTAGACTGAAAAACTTCTCATCTTAGATTCAATGCAAACTAGTGCATGTATGTCAAATAAAAACAAATAAGAAAATATACAAACATGGTTTGAAGCCCTGAATAGTGCATTCCAGGATTCTGGACTTTCAAGATAAATAGCCTATGTATATTTAATTCATTTATGAATCTGCTGATAGCAAAGGAAATGTCACAGTAGTTAACCACTTTCCTAAAATCTGAAAGAACTACTGAACTTGATGTGCCTATTACAGTTCGAAGTCAGACATCAAATAACAAATGACTTCCAATACTAGCCAAGTAAAACAAATGACTTCCATTACTAGCCAAAAAAACCAGGATCTCAATGCCAAGCAATTTATTTTGGTATGAAGTAAACCATTTCATAGTCTCTTCTCCTTAAGTTGTTATCTAGCCTGGTAACAAAACTTTCAGAAACCAATCCACAAGCTTCAAGAATGAACCTCCACCCTCATCCTATACCCGAGCTACCGATATTCACCATTATTGCTCTCTTCTCCTTCTTCATAAATGTACATTAGTGAGTTAAATAATTGAAAATTTGCTCTCTTTCAGAACACTAGAGTTGCAGCTATTCCACTCCAATCATAAAACTAGTTCTGGAAATAAGATACTTTGGTTTAAGGAGTACACTTCCAACAATCTAGAAACTACAGATGGATACCACAGATAGATACTATAGCTGTATACTCAATCACATCTAAAGGTCAGATAACTGACTATTGTACACCTCAGCTTAGTCTGCATAAATCCTCTGATTGTATGTGTTTGTAGTAAACATTATAGAGGACATAGGAAAGCATTGTCAGAGGAGTCCACACAGGGGCAGCAAAGATGCTACTTTCCCCGTGAATTGTTTCTCCACAAAGAAAAAGAACAATCCTCCTCAGTGTGTTTCCAAAAGTTCCATTATATTTAGCACATCTTAATTATCAGAAATATGGGCACAGGAGTGCAACACAATAAGAACAGAGTCTTTGAGGAGGAGGAGGTTGCCAATATGCATGGTGCTCCAAATGCAGATGCACTAAAAGTGAACTGACATCGGGGAATTTAAATTTTAAAATTCATCTGAGAAAAAGAAAAGAAAAAGGAAATAGGTGCATGTTAGGTAGCAACATGGTAGATCTTCAACTTAGGTGCAGTTACATATGGAAATTTGAGGTTTGAGGCTGATCCTTCGTGGAGCAGAGAGGTTATGAGGAATTTTAAAAGGTTTCGTCACACAGATATTCTGGGAAACTGACCCAGGCATATGGGGAAAACAAAGGAAAAAGGGTATAATCTTGCAAGAATTGAAAGAGAGCTAATAAACAGGATATTAACTCAGCCCCATATGTAATGAGCTCAAGGTAAGCCTATACAAGATGAAAACTGGCTTGTTTTGTCTGGAAGATGACCTAAAGTTGCATCAATACATAAGCATTATGATGTTTCCTGCATCTTACCAATGTCCCTTGCTTAAATATATTTGTTTTCTTCATCCAGGATTATGAATCGCAGCATCTGTTGGCTTTGCAGTTTGTTCAGAGATGGTACAAACAGAGTCATTTCCAAGTAAGTACAAAGCAATCTACAAGAAGTCTTGTTTACAGAACAAAGGGTAAAGGAAGAAACCAGGACTTTTCAGGTGTTGGAGAGTGAGTTTCATGTGTTACTTATCCTACATCTATTTATATACAATGTTGGAAGTGAAAACAATAGAAGGAGGAAACTTTGGGTCAAATCCTATATGGTGGTCCATTCAAAATTCAAAGTGTGTTTAGAGATAAGTAGCTCTTTTTTTGAGAAAATTTAAATACTTGCCATTGATAAAATAAAACGTTTCCCTTGCAGAGACCCACTATGGTGTGGTGATAGAACAAAAGAGAGTTAGGACCAAATCTTTTAGCCATGAAGCTCATTGTTGACTTTGAATATTTTCTCAGCCTAACAATCTTCATTGAAGAATATAAAAAGATGTATGCTGTATGTATAAGCATGAATGAAGCCTAAGCCTTTTGAAACTAGACTACCCATAAATGGAGAACCATAGGTAACCTTCAGTCTCCTGCTCAAATAAGTCTCTCAGGGGCTCTATTTTGACCATCAGATTTTGAGCTCATAGCTCTGATTAATAGTTCTAATTAACTTATTACTTATACCTTTTCTGTCTCCAAACCATGGGCAGGATAAAACTACAGTCAGTTAGGTATGTAGCTACAGTATATGGATCTTCTTTTTACAAGTTTCTGGAGTAATCCTAGAGATGCCAAGTAAAAAGTAGTGGATGAAATTAGGCTGAGTTCATTGTTAGCTGAGGATCTGTTGTCTCATTCAGAGAATTCAGTGACATATTCAGCAGTTACGAAAGGGCTGCTGATATTCAAGTTTAATCCAATTGTGTATGTCCACTGATAGAATGGCATCTCTCCATAAATTACTTTCTTAACACCATTCAACTCCATGCTTTCACTTTAATTTGTTTTGGAGTGTTTGGGAATCCAATAGATTTGGGAAGAAACTGGGTATATAGGGAAGGAAAGTTCCACTGAGCAAATAGGATACCATTTCTTCTTCTTCTTCTTCTTCTTCTTCTTCTTCTTCTTCTTCTTCTTCTTCTTCTTCTTCTTCTTCTTCTTCTTCTTCTTCTTCTTCTTCCTCCTCTTCCTCTTCTCACACACAAACGAGGTAGGGTTTTGACTGTACAGTTGTGACTGCAATGCTTTCTTTTATCTGCCCTGCTGACACTGCTCAGTAGTTCAAAATATAGTCTAAGGTGGAATTTTAAAAATGCAACATTTGTTTTTCTTATTAGTATAATCTAGAATGCAAATTTAAGGATCCTGAAAATAATACTTTCCCCACCAGCTGTAAACCACAAAGGCCATCTGTTGTTTTGTGTGGGGAGAGAAGTATTTTCTGTCATATGTTAAATATAGGAATCCCTGGGACTTTGTACTACAAACCACATGACTTGAACCAGTTGACCTAACAGTTTACACTTTCTTCTCTCCTCTTTTTTCTCTTTGGTTAATGTTTTGCCTGATGAATTCTGGACAATTAGAAAGCTGCACACCTTTTATTGCCATTTTGATGGTCCTAAATAGGGTGTCTAGGTGCTAAACAAACATAACCCAGATTATGTGGTCACCAAAGGTTGCCTCATTTGATTGTTAATAAATGATTATAGACCCAGGAGTGCTACTAGCATAATACATAGACATATGTGCATACATATCTATTCATGTTGTCCAATGAAAATAGTGAAAGAGATTATAAATTAGCAACCCTATAAAACCCTACAAACAGCCAAGCTGGTTTATGAATCTTTTATTTGGCCTCAACATTCGGAAGCCAATTTTACTTTTAATCAAAATGGATTACCACTAAAGTTCAAAATAATGAAGTTGTTTTTGAGAATGTTTGGGAGGTGATAACAGGCCAAAGGAGCAGATGAAAACAAATGCTTCTATTTTGTATCCTAGCACATGGCAGTCTAACAGAGCGAATCTCTTCCATTTCTTTAATGCCAGAAAATCAGTTTTCACTTCCCAATTATGAACAGTGGAAATCCATAATGATCTATCCATTTCAATAATTACAAAAATAGATTACTTCATAGTACTTTGTAACACAATGTAACATTATAATTTAAATTGCTACATTTTTTATTTTTGTACTACTCTACCTTTCAATAGTTTCTTTCCAACATAATTTCTAATATAATGGCTACAATCCTACTTGCCTAGGAACACATGCCAATCAACTCTCTGAGTCTATTTTTAAATGTTGATTAGGTTGTTTATTGGTATATTTGGTACAGTATATACCAATTGGTATATTTCCAAGTGTATATCAAGCAAGAATGACTACATACATTGTTCAAAAGCAAGTACGATTTTCACTACAAAGAAATATTATAATTACATAAGAGAATTTGAAACTTGAATATTTCAAATTCTGAACAAAGGAAACTTAAGTGAAATAGGTCTTAATGTTGCAGTAAGTTTGATGGTGCTTGTTTTCTATTAAGTATGTCCACTTTTACTGATGATGTCACTCATTTAATCATTTTACACATAGACAAAATACCTTAAGAATAAAAAGATTTTCAAGGCTATTTCTAAAACAAAATACAAATAATGTTCTGTCTCAGTACTGGAACTGGCAGTTCCATCATGTAAGCATCCAGTCATACAAACTGCTTCCTTATGGATTCATCTCTGAGGAACAAACATATTAAAATGCCGTTTATGTGTTTGTTGCCATCTAGTTTTTATCCAGATTTCTGAAACTCGGATGTGCTGCCCTATCTTTTCTTGATAGGCAGGCTCACATGCAGTAATATTGTAGCTATTGTAATTATTTTAAGTGATTATTTAAATTGTTTAAAACTACAGATGTATTCTCTCCCATGTGAAATATTCAATAAAGATAGCATTGCTTTTTTTCTCTCCCCTTAGCTTGAAAATATCAGGAAACAAATTCAGGCAGTATTTGGGGATGCTCAGCAAAGCTCAAGGATAGATCTTCAATATCCCTAGTCTTAGATTTTATTAAAGCTAGTTGTGAAAATGTGGTTATTGGCTGCTCTAACTTTGTGTTTTCTCTCCCTGCCCTTGCTTCTCAAAGAATAAGCCTGGAAGAAGTACTTCAGTGGTCTCAGTCTTTCGAAAAGCTTATGACTACTAAATGTGAGTAAATACATGATTATTAATCAGAATGGTAAAATGGAATGGGAATAAGTAAAGGGCATTTATGGCACAGGACATATACATATAACCAGTGTAGCATGCTATCTTCCAATCCATGAGGCAGCATGAAGTATATCAAGATAAAACTTCTCCCTCTATATAATTTTTGTCAACTCTGCCTCTTTAACAAGGTTGGGCAGTAATGTTATCATGACAGTTTCTTGCAGAGCAAATTAAAACGCATCAATTGGTGGATTCCCCAGGTAATGATCCACCAATCATTGTTCCTAAAGTATGACAGGTTGGGGTGGGCTGGGCTGGGCTGGTTTGGGCTGGGCAAGGAGACAAGTTCTGACAAATGCCTAGAATGGTGAATTAGCCATTTTTCAAATCTGATTGGGAAGATCCCAGTAAAGCAGGAGAGGAAGACCCAAAATGCCTTCCCCTCTCTTATGGTTTGGCTGAAGATACAGTTGAAACTTACCAGCTGATCAGACAAAGGGGTGTCAGAAGTTTCAAGCTGATTTATGGCAACCTAAAGTAATTATTTTTCTCTGGGGAATTCTTACCAATGGAGCTCTACTAAAGACATTTCACATTACTCCTCTTCTCACTTTGTAATATGCTATCATACCCAATCTGTCTAAAATGCAAGTGTTCCCCACAAAAAATGATCTTATTACAGCAAATATCATTTCTTCCAGGTCAAAAAGAGAAACTGCAAACTTTTCAAAAAGGAATGTCAGTTTTAAAAAATTTGCACTGATTTTTTACAGAATTTAGATCACTCCATGCACGGTATATTTGTCAAACTCAACAAAATGCAAATTTGCTGAAAAACATCAACCAATTCCTCTCCAGAATGCATTGTATGGGCTGAGGTGAATTTCAACAAATGGCTATACCAGCACTTGAACCATCTGCCGGAACTTGATTTTCAGGATGAGTGGGGGATTTCTGCCTTTTCTGATTTACTGAGAAAACCCCACACATCCACTGATCACAAGGATCAAGCACTGGGTCCTCCATCCACCCCACAGATTATCGATGATTAACTCTCTTACACTCTCCCTCTTTCACTCCATCATTTGCATATTCTCTCACTTATTTCTCTTACTCTTTTACTTGTTCTTCTGTCACGTTCCATCTCACTCTCTTGATCACTCTGCGCTATCAGTTTTCCCCATGCTCCATCACCCACTCTATCACCCATTCACTCTGAATTTATCTCTTTCTTCACTTTCACACTCTTTACTGCTCTCTAACTCATTCCTCATCTAAAAGCAGAGCTGGGGAGACCCTTGACAGGCATTGGCAGTGTCAGAGTTTATCTCACAGACAGGACTAAAACACTTAGCCAAGCTCACAAGGCATCCACGATCTTCTTCAATATTTATTGAAGGAACTTAAGAAGCAATAACAAAGAAGCTCAGCAACTGCTATGTTTCAAGAATACAATCTATATTTAGAAATAACATTCACAATCTTGTGCTTATTTTTCGCCTCCTTACCCTGGGTAAGAAACTACTTGGTCCTGCTTTTGAGCACATTGGCTCATTTGCTTATGTCCTTTGGATTTTCCAGACTGGCATTTTATCAAATACCAGGTTTCTTTTTTAAAAAAAAAACTCCTCCTCTACTAAGTCAAAATGCCTACAGTGATTGTTACTGCCGATAGAGAAGTTGTGTGTGGAGGGGGGAGGGCATGCAAATAGGATCTAAGGAACCAAGGGAGAAAATGGGAGACTAAGTTCTATAACCATGAAAACCAGCATTGTGATCTTGGGACACACTTTCTCAGTCCAACACACCTCACAGTGTTGTTGTTGTAGGGAAAATAGGAAGAGGAAGGTATGTTGGATATGTTTGCCATCTTGAGTTATTGTAAATATAATAAAGGTGGGATACAAATAAATAAATAAACATTTTATTTTGTAGTAACAATACATCAGTTACCCAGATAATTAGAGACAGAGACATATAGAGATGGAGATCGAAATAGAGATGATAGAGACAGAGATATATTAAGCTTAATATAAAAAGCCTAATGCAGGCAGACATATAGATAAACATATAGATATATCTATAGATATAACTGGCCAGATCCTTGAGAATGAGAATACTAAGAAAAATGAAAAAAACCCCCTGAATATTCCCTTAACTATATATTATGGTAAATGGAAGGGAAAACGAAATAGCTAGTTATCTGCTGAGGTAATTTTCACTTCCTTTTATAATCTCAGAGTCTCAGAAAATGATTCTTCATAGCATATCTTATACAAAGAATAAAACATAACTATTATCATAATTACTTTTAGTATAGTTTGCAAATCAATGTTTGACATATTATTTTCAGATGGGCCAATAGTCTACAAGTCCTACCTGAAGACTGAATATAGTGATGAGAACATGGAATTCTGGTTGGCTTGTGAAAAATATAAGAAGATTTTATCACAGAGAAAAAGAATATCAGAGGCACAGAAACTTTTTAAGGAATTTATCCAACCCCAGGCTCCAAAAGAGGTAAGCTAATAAACTGGGCAGGAATACAATATATTTTCTCATTTTGGGAAGAACTATATGAATGCTGTCACAGATGTTGAACATTTTAAATAATTTCTCCAAGTGAACAACTTATATTACAGATTGAAACCTTACCTTTGTCTATGGAGAGACAAAAAAAGCAACTTTGGAACTTACCAATAGTTTTTATGATGAATAAGAATTTTATTTCTTTACTGATGAGGAATGCCTCATTAAATCTCAATATAAGGCTACACAAGTAGGCTGCTAGTAAGAGATATATCTCTAGAAGGCCACCTTTATAAATACATGACAAATAAAAATGCAATGAATTAATGGTGCATCAAATACTATAGTATCCATGGTAAGAATTTATTCTTACAATGACAAACTTATGAGGGAATTTGGGCTGTGAGTAACTGGCTTCAAGTCATGCAGTGATCTTCTCTGACACCTATTTATGTCACTTTAGCCAGCATCATAACCTCTAGATCACACTGTCTCTAATATTTTGTTGGTCTTCGGTAAAGCAGCAAGCCTGAGTTCTAAGGCATCCTGATATGATTTTTTTTTATTTGAATACATTTTATTTGGCTTCAGTTATTCTGCATTGTGGCATTTTGTGTGTTTTTCTATTGGTTCTATTGGTTTCTCTGTTTTTATGCTTTTAACCATACGCAAATTACCCAGGTTATTCGCAAGTTGGGTAGCTATACCCAGATAAATAAATTCTGTGACATTGTCAAGATTTCTTGATGCCATCTTCCTTGATGCCATGTTTTTGTACATTCTTCAGCATCTTACTCTGTCTAGTCTCTTGGCTTCTGATTATTCTTTAAAAAGTAAAATGAAAACTACTTTCCTTGTTTGTTTGTTTGTTTTTCAGATTAATATTGACAGTCCAGTGAGAGAAGGTATTACCTTGAAGATTCAAGAACCAACTCAATGTTGTTTTGATGAAGCTCAGAAAATTGTTTATCTGCATATGGAAAGAGACTCATATCCCAGGTTTCTTAGCTCACAAATCTACCAAAGCCTTATCTTCACTCTTTCAGCCCAGCAACAATCAACAGTCTGTCTCAAAGAGGAAAAGTGAGAGCTTTATTTTGAGTTTCAAAATCAGATAAAAGCAAGCATGGCACTTTCATAATATATTACACTGCAATTCCCATCATTCCCAGCCAGCAACATCTTTCCCGATTTAATGCCCTCTGAGTTGCACTCAAAATCATGTACCCCAGTTTGGAGAAGAACACACTAAATGAACACACTTAGAAAATTTAAATATTTTGACATGACTATTATTTTCTTGTTTGAAGTTGGCATGGAAACGTTTATACAAAACGGAACTGTAAAATTCAAAGGTATCAACCAAAGCTTTAGTATTGTATGAATAATGGAACCATCACAATGTCAGAGGCTGATGTGGTTGAGTTAACCAAGTACTCTTACTCAGACCAGAACTTCTAAACCTTAGCAACGTCTTGATCTAACACTTCTCTGTGGCTCTTCCTGCCTTATGCAAGCTACAGCATCAATAGCCAGAAACTCTATTAACATTCAGCCAGTCACCCAGCCATTAAGCTATTAAGCCTCTTTTAAACAATTCAAGGAAGACTGCAGCTGCTGCTGGCATTCACCCTACATTATGTAAAAGCCACACCAAACAAGGTAAATTCATAACAATAAATTAAGAACAAGCTATATTTATAGTATTATACTAAAAATCTATATAATGCTGGTACCATTACCTTTTAAAATTTACTTTTATTTTAAATAGTATATTTTTAGAAGTTTTGTTCACCCCACCTCCCCAAGAGAACTGTGGTTATTGAATGGTTTATAAATACAGGGATATCAAATTAAAGTGTTTCAAAACTTAATTGATGCAGAAAGGTAGCTGTAATTCAAACCCATATTTTTCAAAACAAACAAGCAGACATTGAACACAAAAACTGAAAGTTAACAGTGAAGTTAATATGCATATAAGTGAGTAAGTGAACGTAAGTAATGAGTGAATTTAAGTGAAAGGGGAGATCATTAGAATGATACTTAAATTATTTTTTTCTTACAATATTTATATTTAATAAAATATAAATGAATAATCCAAAAAACATTGTATATTATTAACACATTAATCATAAGTATTATTAACAATAACATTCTTTTATTTATTATCTTATTTGAGTGACTATTTCTCCTCAGTTATGCCTATCCCTCCCCATTAGGTTTGGTAGGAGATGTATGTTCTAGGTTTTTCTACAGTGTTAGGGAACATATTTAATAAAATTGCTATTTAAAATATATATATATATAGTAGTAGTAGTAGTAGTAGTAGTAGTAGTAGTAGTAGTACCAACTGGTGGACCCCGGAAAAAAAGCCTTCTCTGTTGTGGGGTCACCTTTTGGGACATCATCACTCCAATAATTATACTGGATCTGACCTTCCGGGCTTTTCACAATGCCTTAAAGGCAGAGTTTTGTCCCTAAGCTTAAGGATACAGATGTTTGGAAAAGCCTGTGCAATGGTAATGTTGATTTGTTGTGGTCATTTCTTGTTTTTATCTCAACTACTGGTGATCTTTTGTTGTTGTTGTTGTTGTTTTATGGTGTTTTCCACTGCTTTTAGCTGCCCAATGTCAAGATTCTGAGATGGGCAGCCGTGTAAACTGAATAAATAAACAAATTTGATTGGAGAGGTTGACAGAAGGCATGGTGGCTACATTCTATCACTAATAACTCAAGCAGGAGCTGATAAAAACTCAGACCAGCAGTTACTAAATATAGTTCTGAAGAAATGAGAGGCTGCAAGATGTCTAAAGAATTGTACAACAAAATTAATGAATTCGGCCTACTTTTTAATCTGGCCATGCCCATTTCTAGGATCACAACTTGACAGGACTCAGAGAAATAATGTGCATCCCTTGATCTCCAACATGATAGAATGAGAAGATCAAATGTTACACTGATACATTATCTAGAATAGTTGACATTCACAGTACTAATGTTAGGGGGTGGATGGCAGGACTTTTTTTGGAAATGTAAGAGACCAGAGTTCAGTAAGAACTTAATATTGTAGGGAAAATGTAGTAGAATATACATAGATTCTTTTCATTGGACTCTATGCAAACAAGACTTGTACCACCATTGTTTTCTATTCATTAAATTGACTCAGTCAAGGGTGATACTGTGTGGAGAACCCTAATACTGATATTAAACTTTTTAATCAATTAACTTTATTGATTTGAAATTAAAGTTTTAATTCATGATATCATTCTATTTATTGTTCAGACTGCAAAAAGACTCTCAATTTGTGAGGCCTACTGCAGCCTCCCTTGGCGATACCCTAGAGTTGTTTTTTGTGTGTTTATTTATTACATTAATTTGTATGATTATTCTTGTGATCACCTCTTATGCAGAATACTAGGGGTTACACAATTTAAAAAAATTGGGAGAAGTCAGCAGATAATGCTTGTCTGGGCTTAAAGTAGTGGGCCACCAAATATATATTCATGTAAAGCAAGGTATCTCTTAATAACAAATTTATAGCATTTGTGTGCACCTGTGAGTTATTTGCTCTATAGGATAAGAGGGAGGAGATGGTTGGCTGACCCAAATGACCGACTTGCTCAAGCTTTCTGACCATGTCTTGAGGATAAGAATACACAATGCAATCCTTCCCCACTGAACTAGTGCTGTCTGATTTGCAGACTGCACCTCGTATCATGGTAGGCAAATCTATTCCAACTGACATCTGTACATTATAGCAATAATAAACTTTCCTGGTCCTTGGTAGTTATTCCTCACAGCCTTTATTTCCTTGATGGATTGATAGAACACTAATATAGTATATAGTATATAATAGTACTACTGCTAGAAGGATCTTGGAGTCCTAGTGGACAATCATTTAAATATGAGCCAGCAGTGTGTTGCAGCTGCCAAAAAATCCAACACAGGCTATATTAATGGAGAGATAGAATAATTCATTCATTCATTCATTTGACTTGTATGCCGCCCTACTCCCTAAGGACTCAGGGTGGTGAACATTAAAAACAGAGCAAATTTACAATAAAAAACCAATTAAATACAACAAGTCAAATACAATTAAAACATTAAGAAAAGATTAAAAAACCCTAAACCCCCCACTGGGTCATTCCAGGCCGGCCTGTTGAAACAACCAGGTCTTCAGGTCTCGGCAGAAGGAGCGGAGGTCAGGGGCCAAACGGAGATCCACGGGGAGCTGATTCCAGAGGGCAGGCACTCCCACAGAGAAGGCCCTAGCCCTGGGAACCGCCAGCCGACAATGCCTAACCGACGGTATCCCAAGGAGGCCCCTCCTATGGGAGCAAACAGAGCGATCGGAAAGTGATGCTGGCAGGAGGCGTTCCCGCAAGTACCCTGGACCCAAGCCATTTAGGGCTTTGTAAGTTGTTACTAACACCTTGAAGGTAACCCGGGAGACAACTGGCAACCAATGCAAGCCGCACAGGAGGGGTGTAACATGGGAGTATTGGGACACTCCCATCACAGCCCACACGGCCACATTCTGCACCACCTGTAACCTCCAGGTCATCCGCAAGGGCAGCTCCATGTAAAGAGCATTGCAGTAGTCGATTCTGGAGGTGACGAGCGCATGAGTGACCCCTGGGGCAACACTCTCCCCATGACCAAAGATGGTACATCCAATGAAGATGCCGGTAAGAACAGCCACTCAGTCTTGGTCATGTTGAGCTGGAGCCTATTACTCCCCATCTAGACCCGTACCGCCTCCAGGCACCAGGACATCACAGAGAGACCATCACTGATCTGGTCTGGGGTGGAGATATAGAGCTGGGTATCATCAGCATATTGATGATACCCCACCCCAAAACCTCAGATAATCTCGCCCAGCGGTTTCATGTAGATATTAAACAGGAGAGGTGAGAGAACGGACCCCTGAGGCACCCCACAAGTGAGGTGCCTCGGGGCCGACCTCTGCCCCCCTGCCAACACTGACTGCAAACGGCCCGAGAGGAAGGAGGAGAACCACCACAAAATGGTGCCCCCCACCCCCAATCCTCAGAGCTGCTGCAGAAGGATACCATGGTCGATGGTATCGAAAGCCGCTGAGAGATCTAACAGGACTAGGGCAGAGGAAAAACCCCTGTCCTGAGCCCTCCAGAGATCATCCATCAGTGCGACCAATGCTGTCTCCGTGCTGGGTCCGGCCCTGAAGCCCAATTGATACGGGTCTTCACAGATCAAGATCATGTGAAGTGTTAATACCACTTCATAATGCCTTGGTAAGACCACACTTTGAATATTACATCCAGTTTTGTCCACAATATAAAGAAGATGTTCACACTCTAGAAAAAGTGTAGAGAAGAGTAACAAAGATGATTAAGGGACTGGAGACTAAAATGTATGAAGAACGGTTGCAGGAATTCAATAATTTAATGAAAAGAAGGATTAGAGGTGACATGATAACAGTGTTCCAATATCTAAGGGGCTGCCACTAAGAAGAGAGGGTCAACATATTTTCCAGAGCACCTGAAGGTAGGCCAAGAAGCAATCAAGAAGAGAACCAACCTAGAACTAAGGAGAAATTTTCTGAACAATTAATCAGTTGTTCTAATAACTTGCCTCCAGAAATTGTGGATGCTCCAACACTGGAGATTTTAAGAAGAAATTGAACAACCATTTCTTTGAAATAGTTTAGGATTTCCTGCTTCAGCAGGCAGTTGGACTAGAAAACATCCAAGGTCCCTTCCAACTCTGTTATTTTGTTCTTCTGTTAATTTGGTGATTTGTCATCAATGGACAATTTACAAGATCATTCCATGCAAAAAAAAAAAAATCAGAATTGTGAGATTATTGGAACAACATATCCACATCAGGTATTGCTGATATTAGATTACACTTAGTGTTTGGAGAAAAATGCACTGTTTACAGTCTGCAAGGCAGCACAAATTATGCTAGCTTACATTTGTTCCATCTATACAGCTGATTACTAACAAGGCTAACAAATATTGTGGAAGAAATAAAGGTGCAGTGCCTGGTGTAATCCAACTGACAGGAAAAACCTGCTCCTTAAATGGGCTGAGGCTATTAGAAAAGGCAAGTTTCAATGATGGCTTGAACGATTCAGCCATCCATCAGAACCTTTACAGCTAGTTTTTCAGAAATCCTGATCTACTCCTTTCTCTAGAAATCTCAGTGTTGCTAATGCTACAGCAGCAGACCAGCACCTCTATCAGAGGTGATATTCAGCAGGTTCTGACCAGTTCTGGAGAACAGGTAGCAGAAATTTTAAGAGTTTGGAGAACCGGCAAGTACCACCTCTGATTGGCTCCATCCCCATCTATTCTCTGTCTCCTGAGTCCCAGCTCAGCTGGGTCTTCTCTTGTTGCCCTCCACAAGAGAACGGAGCTGGAAAGCAGGTTAGTGGGGTGGGGAGGGAATGGGGATTTTGCAGTATCCTTTCCCTGCCACACCCACCAAGCCATGCCCACAGAACCAGTAGTAAAATTTTTTGAATCCCACTATTGACCTCTATATACAGTTGGAAAAAATGATAGATCATTTTCATTTTCTAAGAATGCCGAGAGGACCTGATCTATCATGTTCTCTAGCAACATTGATTCTGCTGCCCTCACCCGGTATTAAGGTAATCTAACATGACAAATCAGAATAACCATGGAAACAAAGTGGCGGTGATTGGAGAGATATGTATGCAGCAGCCAAAAACAACCAAGAGATGATGAGCAGTTATGAAAGCAGCACAAATTGTGCATATATTGAGACTTGTGAAGACATTGGATCAAAATATTCCAATGTCAGCTGGCCTTGAAGCTGAGAAAAATGGCTACATCATACGAAGTATCCAACAACGGTTAACCAGATATCTCCAAACTGAAGTTAGGAGAATGTGTAGATGTATATCTTGTGTATGACTTTCAAAGCTTCCATGACATCTGTCTGTCTGTTCTTGTTCGTCTCTCTCTCTCTCTCCTCCCTCCCTCCCTCTCTCTCCACCCATCTCTTTCTCTCTCTCTCTCCCCACCCTCCATCCTCCATCCCTCTACCTATCTACCTATCTATCTATCATCTATCACATTTCTGAACATGCATCTCCCTCAAAGAGGTACTTGGGGTGGGTAGCATAAAACAAAATAAAATGCATTAATGAAATATTTTACTTTGTGCCCTGGCTTCATCCATTT
Organism: Naja naja; assembly: GCA_009733165.1. Lineage (NCBI taxonomy): Eukaryota > Metazoa > Chordata > Lepidosauria > Squamata > Elapidae > Naja > Naja naja. The sequence continues at coordinate 104,269,639 of CM019150.1, read as the reverse complement.
CTTTGTCATTATTTAACATAATTTTATCAAATCCAATCTAAGAGTTCCAATCAATACAATACAGTCTTTATTGACTAGCCCTTGGGCCATATCAAAGTGCAAAGTTCCAGCAATGAATTGTTGTTAAAATTTGATAAAAACAATTCAAAATGGAATTTAGTAAAATACAATTTAAAATGGAATTGGATAAAATACAATTTAAAATGGAATCAGAATAAAATACAATTTAGATAAAATAATAATAAAATACAATCTAAAATGAAGTTGTAATAAAGTAGAATAATTTAAGATATAGACAAAATATGACAGCATCATACTTCAGAGTCGCCCCTACAATCCACCCCAATCAGTCCCACATATGCAGATCTCAACCGGATCATTTTGTTTAAGTACTGTGCTACGTTAAATGTTATTTTCAAGTTCTGGCCAGATATAAGGTAAGTTATTTTGATACAGGGATCCCAATGGGTCATTCGTCTGGTATATAGACCAAGATACCTGTCTCTCACCCTCTTATATATGCAACAGTCAAATAGGATGTGAGCCAGGTCCTCTACTTCTGCCGCTCTGCAAATGCAGAGATGGTATAGCATGAAATCTCCCGTATCTGACCATTGTGTCAACCTGGTCGAATCTTGCTCTGTAAATATCTCCCTAAGTTGTTTTGGGAGTTGTAACTTCAAGTAACTGTCTACTTGAAAAGTATGTTTGTATTTACTCAGCCATTTCAAGTTTCCCACCTTACTAAGGATAACTATGTCAGTTTGTGCTTCTATATCCTTAATTCTTTGGGCAACTCTTTTTTTAGATTGTTCTCCTGTTACACAAGAGAGAGGAAGGCCACAGCTTCTTACAAAATGTATTAGTTTGGTGATCCAGGAGCTTTGTGACTGTAGTTTCATTTGCTCTAGTAGGCATAATTTGGGTAGTTCATCAGTCTCCATTTCATTAACTTTGCACCAGTAGTTATAAGCTCTAATTATAGATAATGCCTGAATTGAGTTCCAATCAATTAAATGCACTCCTCTGTTAAGTCCAATCCTATACCATCCATGTGGTTAAATAAGTGGTTGAATTTTTGCCTTTGCATATGTGGGTTGATGTTAATAGGATTCATTTTACACAGAAGTTCACATTTCAGCTAGGAGTCTAGGATAAAAGCAGTTCAATAAATCTTAGCTAGATGTTGGACACTAGTTAGTTTAATGAGTCATGACAGCAATATCTGATTATTGGGTCATGTGGAGAAGAATATGCAATTAAATTAATTCAGTGAGAGGTCTGTTGCTGTCTGCCTGAGGTTTATTAGAATTGTGGAAATCCTGGTAATTTTAAGTCTCTTACCACCAAATTCATTGCTCAGTTGGACAAAAAAGGATTTTTCTCCTTCCAATTAAATGTCATTTGGTTGAATTAAGCTTTGTTTTTTCTTTTACAGCTATACTATTAAGTGATTTTTTTTCTTGTGTATGTCTGTACACATAGGATTGCTGGCAATGAAATTTTATAATTGATTTTCATTTGCAGGACATGGAAAGGGCACCAGGAAGGAACACAATGCACTCAGCTGATTCAGAGATGGAACACTTTCACATTAGGATAAACAGCACCTAAAATCCTGCTCAGTGGTGCTATATTTTATAAAGCTTATACAAACCCACACATCAGGAAAGCCCATGACTCTCAGGAGACTGATTTATAGAGTCCTTTGAAAGAAGGCTTTTCCATTCAAATCCAGATAAAGATTTATTAAGAAAAGAAATAGGACAGCACCTGGACTACCAGGCTTACAAGTCATCTGGCTAGCATTTAATGCATTTTCGAAGCATATATTCTGTTTCCCTATACACTCCCCAAAAAGCAATTGTTTATCAGGAAGCATCTATCCAACATAGCATACATATATTATATCTTTATTTATTTTTTGCTTTTGTTGTGTGCGCTATTCCTCTTTTCTATTTTGTCTAGCAATTTTTGTATACTGTCCAGAGTCAGGTTACTGGAATTGAGTGGCTACATAACTGTTCTAATTCCTTTCCTACTGGTTACTTTATTTTGCATTCAGCCTACATTGATTCAGCACAGAATCCTTCATAATCCTCTCACTTTTTCTTTTATTCCACTTTTTTTTTAAAATTACATTTATATGCTGCCCTTCTCCGGAGACTCAGGGCGGCTTACAATTTTTGGGATACAACCCAGTGTGCTCAGCAATAGCCTTCATTCCATTGTATATGCCTGCTTATTTCAGCGCCCATTCCCACTTTGTTAAACATTTATGCTGACATACCCAGTTCTTACTTACGCATAATATTGTGGGCAGAAACACACTTTAAAGCACAGATATTTTTGGTTCTCTCAAGAGACATTCATTTCACACAACAGAGCACCTATTATCAATATAGCAATGATTCTCCTATGTACATTTTTTTCTCCTGCACATTCTTTTGCTCCATCATTCCATAAAGGAATCCTTTTTATATATCTCAGTAATATTTTATATCCTCTGTGGCACGTAATTATTTCAGTTTGTTGCAAACAGCTTGCACTTCTTTATGTTCATTTTCCATATACTTAATACTTTTTCATACAGGGCTCATCTTCTGCAGTCACTCTACTTCAGTGTAGCCTGTATCCAACTAATTGGGAATATATTGACAAAATCAGAACACTTCAGTTATAAAGGATGAATGAATATCCCATCAATACATCAGTTGCAGAAGAATATATGGACATGATGTATCACTGGGCATCCAATCTAATATAAAATTGCTGGCAGTAATTGTACTGTTGCAAAACTAGTGTACTGAAAGCCCCCAAAGTGAGGATGAAATCTGAGAAGAAGTCTTGGACTTGTGTCTGTCTCCTCACATTCCCAGTTAAAATGTGATGCATGTAACACTGCTTGAATAAGTAATTCCTCTCTCCAAATCTGGAAAGACCTATTGGATGGGAGAGAAAAGAGATGGTGGATAGAATTGTTTGTTTTTAACTGGAGTATACTGATGTAAAGGGAACTTAACACCTCAATTGATTATTTCTTGCAGCCTGGGACTGAAGTCATGACTGAACAGTTTGGAAGCCAAGGTAAAATGCATTTTACCTGTGGCCAGAAAATTGGGCATGTCCTGAATTCACATGCCCTGAATTCACTATCTCATCCCACCAAGCATTGCAACAAATTGCCTGTCACTTTTGTGGAATTGCTCAGAGTAACTCTCAGATGCACAGACTGAATGATGTTCTTCAGGATATTGAGCAGGAGTCATTGTTCATATAGGAGTATTAACAATAACATTGATGTCCGGCACTCAGATAATTCTGTAAATTCTTCAACATCGATAACATCAATGTACGGTTGCCTAGCCTATGAAGAATGGACATAGAGGGAAGGGAATTACATTTCATTAAATTACAGGAAACACCACCATTAAGTCTGGGTGTGAATCATAACATTCATACTTTGTTTAACTTATTTGATCCAACCCAGTCCTAAGTATGTTTATTGGGAAGTAAGTCTGCCTGGGTTAAATGGGGTTTCTGTTTAGAAATGGAGCACATGGTACCCATTTTGCATTCTGCTAACCACAAGCTGTTTGCAGCTTGTTGAGACTTCCACATTTGGTTCTCAGAAGATGGCTAAAGAGTTAAGAATGTTGTTGCTTACTCCAGATTATACAGTTATGACATTTGTGACGGAAATATAAAGGTCTGATTCTTGCTGAATAGGCTATCCTTTGGTTATTAGAACATAAATGGCATCACCTTGTTCAGGTCATGTTGTTCATCCTAAGAGACGCTTGTCATTCCTACAGCAACAGGACCACTGCTCCCCTTGCACTGTCAGGAAAAGCACTTGAGCATTAGGCTTAATTGCCCTTTCCATTACGTCGAACCACCTCCAATCCAAGTGCTGCTATTAATTGTGACAGCTGAAAAGAGCTGTTATGGAGAGGAATCTAGGCATGTTTTCAGTAATATAAACCTGTAAATGTCTAAGCAGAGTGACACACTTATGTTCCAGGGAAATGTATTTAAAATGGGCAGCAGATCTAAATAGATTTATCTAGTCTTTTCCCCTTAGAAAGGTTAATTGCTTATGTTTCTATAGAATATGCGGCCTGAGTTTACCTCCTGATTGCACCAATTTAGACTTTTAGAGATACAGTAGGCCATCTCCTATGAGGATGGAGATCCTGACCATTAATGAATCACACTCCTAATGCAGAGATATAGCAGATCTGAATTGATTGGCTGACTCATCTTATGACAGAGAAATGGAGAGATAAAGTTGATGAATGAATGCAAGAACATGTAAGGGATAATACAAGAGTATGTAAATGACAGCAGTGACAGGATAGTTCCTAGAATGGAAGGAATATGAAAAGATTTAAAATAACCCTGCTTTGAGTCTTTCAAAATTCAGAGGGGCAAAAAAGAAATTCTGCAGCTATTCCATTTTGTATCCTACTAACAGTAGACTTCTAGCAGGAACTGTAGGCTACTTTTATTGAGAAGTAGAAAAAAATGGTAGAAACCACTTCTACATTACCATATTCATGATTCATGCTAGCGTGAACTGAGGGAGTGTTTAATCTTTCAGTTCGTTCTAAGGTTGGTTTTTCAAATCCTGCCTGGAAGGATAGAATAGTGACTAATTCCATTAATCTCTTTTCTGGATTAAAATTTGAATTAGAATCTCACCACAGGCAAATTCTTCTTCTGCATTCTGCCAATGTGGTTTAAAAAGAACTGTCAACTTAAAAACTACCCAGAAAGTAATAACCCTGAAGCCAAAAGCCCTATATTTTGTCAGAGACACTGCAGGAATTTCCCTACTAAAATAGTACAGCCCATTGTCTGACAACAATTGTTGTCCTGATCCAGACCATAGCTTCAGATAACAGCTTCAGCTCTATAAATTTCCTGAATGTTGATATGCTTAACAAGGCACAAACAACCATAGAGCCAAAATACAAATCACTATATTAAAAGGAAGTTGATTAAAACAGAGAAAATATTATTATCTATGCAGGATGATACATTTCTTCTTATAAATGATCAGTGGCAAAAGATTGGGAAAACTCTTCCAGTCAAATAGCCAGATCAGGAATGGAAATCTCCAAGGAACATCAAAATGGGGGCATATAACCTTTATAAAATATTTTTCCTCCACATTGATGTGAAGGCACATAAACAAACAAACAAACAAACAAACAATAAAATCAGTCCAGATCCGATGCTATGGCACATAATGTTTCTCATTTGTAATCCATCTGTTACATAATGATTACAGTGTGCATGATCAGCTTCAGCTTAATAAAAGAACATGAGTAAGCTAATACCACAGCTGATGCCACAGGAAAAATCAATTTCTCTTTACAGCTGAGCAAGAATATGTTGACCCAAAAAAAGCACAGAAAGTTATATTTCTTATCTAGGTAACTGGGTAGAATAGAAATAAGATACATAAAATCTCAGACATGTTGTAAAAGTGCAACTTAGTAAAAAGAAAGAAGAAAGTGGTTAACAATGAATGAGACAAAACAAGAACATTGCCTTTCATTGACTAAAATAAATTCATGGGCATTATCATAAAACCTGTATAAATTCTACCCAAGTTGAATATGCAAGCAACTGGCTTCATGGAACAGCTTTTACCATCAGAACATGGTAGGACTTTGAACACAAGGCCCAGATACTTTAACTCTTTGCCTGTGGACTGTTAATTACACAGGTAATGAAACTCAAAACTTTTACAGATTCTTAAATCCAAATATTCAGAAAAATAAATACTGAAACTTGTAGCCCAGAAATTCCGATTTTAAGTGTCCAAACCTTGTGATCATGTTCTGTTGGTAAAACCTGTATTCTGAAGCAAGTAAGCACAAGATGTCATGATTTTATGCACCATCCGGAAGCATAAAATAAGGAACTAATTGTGCTGAACAAAAAAAACAACCCAAAGATGGAACGCTAAGCTAAAACAATTCAAACACAAAGAATGGTCATTGAGCTTTATCAAAGTGATCAGCAACTAAGTCACCTGGAGACTGAGTATGTATTACCTCAGAAGAGGAGGCCAAAGTGGAAACAAGCAAATAAACATTATTAAATAAACAAACCATTATCTGGTTTGTCAGATGATATAATTGAGTTTCCATAGGGATATATCTCTGTGCCATTGAGATGGAGAAATAAAAGTTATCCACAGCCCCTGAAAAGGCAAATTATTAACTCTAAATGTCCTGTGCAGGTGTTTCATCACTTTATTAAACTTTTTCTGCTTTCCTGTGCAGCTAGGACATATCTCTGGAAAGGATGACATATATAATGTGCAATGCCTTGATTTACATACATACACTAGTTGTCATGACATAGGGGTATGATTGCAGCATCCGCAAGATAAATTATTATACACATCATCATTTTGACATTGTCACAGCTTGTCAAAATGCTATTGGACACAGCACTAAAATAATCTGGATTTTATTTTACTTTTATTTATTTAAAATTTTATTTATTTATTATTTCATTTTTATTTATTTAAATTTAGATACTATCCATCTTACTCTCAGAGGGATTCTGGGTGAATTTTATCATTGACTAGATAGAATAAATTCTTGGAAATATAACTTATTTATTTATTTATTTATTTATTTATTTATTTATTTATTTATTTGACTTGTATGCCACCCCCTCTCCAAAAGGACTCGGGGCAGCTCACAGATAAAAACAACACAATAAATTAAATTAGCTAACATGGAATTAAATTACAACAAGCCAAATTAAACTAAAAAACCCGTAATAAATAAGACACCCATTCCTCAAGGAGTCAGCACAGCCCAGCCTGTTCAAACAACCAGGTTTTTAAGTCGCGATGGAAGGTGCAGAGGTCAGGGGCCAGGCGGAGCCCCAGAGGTAGTTGGTTCCAGAGAGCGGGAGCCGTGACAGAGTAGGCCCTTCCCGGGATACCGCCAACCGACACTGAGTCGCAGACGGTACCCCAAGAAGTCCCTGCCTGTGCGTTCGTACAACAAATGTGTAGTAGACTGATATTTCTTTAGAGCTATAGTAAAACTGGGTACTTTTTTTATCTCTCTTACTTGCCCATTTGTTAATAAATTGAAATAAATTGACAGAATGAGCTTTTTAATAGAATAATAGATTGAAAGGAACCTTGGAAATCTTCTAGTCCAAGCCCTTGCTCAGGCAGAAAACCCTGTACCATATCAGATAAACAGCTTCCAATCTTTTCTTAAAAAGCCTCCACTGTTGGAGCACCCACAACTTCTGGAGGCAAGTCATTCTATTGATTAATTGTTCTGTTAGGAAATTTCTCCTTAGTTCTAGGTTGCTTCTGTCCTTGATAAGTTTCCATCCATTGCTTCTTGTTCTACCTTGAGGTGTTTTAGAGAATAGGTTGACCCTCTCTTGTTTATGGCAATCTCTTAGAATGCTGCTATCATATCATCCCTAATTCTTCTTTTCATTAAACTAGACCTACCTAATTCCTGAAACCATTCACGTTTTAGCCTCTAGTTCCTTAATCATCTTTATTGCTTCTCTCTGCAGTTTCTAGAGTTTCAACATCTTTTTTATGTAGTGGTGACCAAAATTGGATGTAGTATTCCAAGTATGGTCTTATCAAGGTATTATAAAGTGGTATGAATATTTCACTTTTTGTATTTTTGTGTTTTGCTTTTTTGTTTGTATGTTTTGTTTTTTTATATTATTTTTTTTTATGATTTTTATGTTCTGCTTTTAACCAGTGGAACTAAATTTATAAAGATGCATATGAAATTATTATTATTAGATTATTAGTAGAAAATTGATATTGAAATAAGATGTATACCAATTCAATCCAGCGCAATGAAGAAGTGCAACAGTGGATTTAAGAGAGCTGAATACTGTGAGTCTAAACAAAGTCAATAGCTTGGCAACAAAAACTTTAAATAAACCAACAAACCTCTGTGTGAAATGGTGTATGTCCAGTCCAATGTAAGATTTCATCCTACAGACTTACTAACTTATGGCAAGCAACAGTAGAAATGGAGGTTCTAAAATTTTTATGATGACTCAATACAGCATTGTTGCCTAGAATCTTCAAATGATCATGCTAAAAAAAAGTTTGCACTGTATATATAATGTGTAAACTATTACATACAATCTGTTGGTTTGGCCTTTTTGTGTTCTGGGAGCCTATTACAGGTAGTCCTTGACTTACAACCACAATTAAGTTCAAAATTTATGTTGCTAAGTGAGAAATTTGTTCAGTGAGTTTTGCCCCATTATACAACTTTTCTTGCCACATTTGTTAAGTGAATCATTGCAGCTGTTAAATTAGTAACACAGTTGTTAAGTGAATCTGGCTTTTCCATTGACTTTCCTTGTCAGAAGGTCACAAAAGGTGATCACACGACCCTGGGACACTGCAGCTGTCATAATATGAACCAGATGTCAAGCATCCAAATGTAAATCATGTGACCATAGGGAAGTTGCAATGGTCAAAAGTATGAAAAATGGCCATAAGTCACTTTTTTCAGTGCCGTTGTAACTTCAAGTAGTAAATCAAGGCCTACCTGTAATTGTACTTTGTTAATCTTGAGTTAGGGTTTATCATGTCTTGAGAACCCATAGAGCCTGCAAAATATTTTCATCCTTTGGGCAACAGTTTAAACAATTAATTTGAACTGTTCAAAGCTTTTGTGAGTAATCTGAAAACGCTTACACTTTACCTGGCAAGATGATTGGGAAAAATAATGTCTAGACATACTAATGATGCTTAGATTAGCATCTTCTGAAGGGGTAGGTCATTTCTTCAAGGGAGTATGATTCTACAAAAAACTGGCTATTAATCCTCTCCATTTATATATATATATATATATATATATATATATATATATATATATATATATATATATATATATGTTTTAGATTTTCACGGGTAAAGGTATGTAGGTCTTGGTGTATTCGGTCTTGTCCGTGTAAGATTGAAAATACCTTGGCAACGTTTGACGAAATCTCATCCGTCATCTTCAGGCTGGTGTCTTCAGCTTTGTTCTCCTGGGAGAAGTGTGTGATCGTGGCTGTTTTTCCCTTTTAAACTCTAGAGTTGGCTGTGTTGTTACTTCTTGATTGGTTTGTGGAGTTGATGTATGCAGATTGGATGGCTTTTTCCTGAGACCTTGTGTGGCTGAGGTGCTGGCTGTGTGTCTCTCAGCCTTTTGTGTTGTAATGACCTGGGTAATGGGCTGTGTGATGACCTTCTGAGTTCTATTGTTGTGACGTCCTGGGTGTGGTGCTGTAATCTCCTGGGTCGTTGTCTGTGCTGCAACCTCCTGATGTTTTGTGTTGTGATCTCCTGAGTTCTGTGATGTAGTATCCTGGGTGGAAGGCTGTGATGTGGCATTCTGGGCCTTGGTTTGGCTCCGAGTTTGAGGTCTGGCTATGTGTTTATAGCGTGTGTCAGTTTGCTTAGTTTGGGGGTTGGAGGGGGTGTAGCAGCTGGTGTTGCAGCCATGGTCTGGTTTCTGGATGGTGGTTGCCTTTCATCTGTGGCGTGGGCTTGGGTTTGAGTCTGGTGAAGGAGATTGGTGGTGGCATCATGTGTTATTTTGGGTCAGGCTGAGAGACACACAGCCAGCACCTCAGCCACACAGGGTCTCAGGAAAAAGCCATCCAATCTGCATACATCAACTCCACAAACCAATCAAGAAGTAACAACACAGCCAACTCTAGAGTTTAAAAGGGAAAAACAGCCACGATCACACACTTCTCCCAGGAGAACAAAGCTGAAGACACCAGCCTGAAGATGATGGATGAGATTTCGTCGAAACGTTGCCAAGGTATTTTCAATCTTACACGGGACAAGACCGAATACACCAAGACCTACATATATATATATATATATATATATATATATATATATATATATATATGTTTCATTTAATCTCCAAGAAAGGAACATAGTCTTAAAACAGCAACAATGAAATCTACAATATTGTGCCATCTTCCAGCTCAATAATTTAGCTTATTGAAAGAGTTAAATTCAAACAGGTTTGAATTCCTCATTTTGTACCAGAATGCCAAACTATATTATTGCTAGGTTAATAGCTAATGAATGAAGAGGGTTTTTTTTAATGTTCCCAATGTATAATTTTGGCTTTCCTCCAATTATGTAGCTTCATTAGACCTGTGGATTAGGGAGCAAATAACTTAATATTATGATGTGGCACTCACAGTGTACTTTATTGTTGTCCAAGTACATGAGTCATCCATACACACTGGTTTATGTAACCTATCTAGCTAAACTGTCAATATTTGCAACACAGTACTGTGTACTAGAACACAAGGGACTACTTCCACATACTATTTATGAATTGCCCACGCAAAGATATTTCCATCCTGTCAAAAAAAGGTGGAGGATTATAATTTCATAAGATTCATTATTTTCATCTCCTCCCAAATGCCCAGCCAGATGGCAGCATCTACCTGATCCTACCTGACATGTAACCCAGTTTTAACAAAAGCTATGCTGGATCAGATCTGATTAAGCTATAGGTCAAACCGGAAAGACCACCACCACAACAAGAAAACCATACAATCCACAAAGTCAGTGGCAAATCTATTCACTATTGTTACCAAGCAAATACATGGATATATCTATGTCTATTACCAGGAGACTAACTCAATGCATGGAGATTAATTTGTTAACAATAGCAATAGCACTTAGACTTATATATCACTTCCCAGGGCTTTCTAAATGGTTTACAGAGTCAGCATAGTGCCCCCGACAATCTGGATACTCATTTTACCCACCTTGGAGGGATGAGTCAACCTTGAACCAGTGAGACTCAAACTGCTGAACTGCAGGCACCTGGGAGTCAGCAGAAGAAGCCTACAGTACAGCATTCTAACCACTGCACCACCACTACTTATATGCATGTAGCTAGGAATAAAATGCATTATGTCCTCAGCATAATATCTAAACTATATATTTTATCTCTCACTTTTACTGAAATGGAAAATGAAGTGGAGACTATCACTTCAGCTAGAGACAGAGAAAAAAAGCATCAAACTTTTAAATCCATGCATGTGGGAAGAAGGCTAGAGAGAAAGAGGAAGAAGGATAAAGGATTCAGTCTCAATCTTTTTCTGAAATGTCATATCTGTCTACAGAAAATATGTACATGGTTGAAAAGAGCTGTTGTTGTATGATCCATGGGTCTCTGCAAGGAGGTATAGGGGTGCAGTAAGAGACATAATGTCTCATTAGACAAAAAGTGCAACTTATATACTTGCATCAGATGCCAGAACACAAGAGCATAACTTCTGGATTTGTACTGCATGTTATTGCACATCTTTCATAATTTCACATAAACTCATTTTTCTGTAGACACCTATGAGCAATTCAAAATCTGAAGACTGAAAATGAGAAGCATTTTAACTATTCTATATAAAATAGGCTTAAATTACAAATGAAGAAGTCATTTCAATTTTAAATTTGAGCTCAGTAAGTAGCCCCTGACCTAAATTCCAGTTCTACTTCTGTTAATACTTTATTTCATATTATAATCAATATTGATCTAAAAATATTGTTTCTGATTCTGGATGTTGTTCTTCCCAGAAAGAAGAATGGTGCATTCTTTTCAAATGTCCTCTTCTTGTTAGATTTGATTTGCAAGAGCAGATCACCATTTCTTTGTTTTCAGCCTTTCTATATCTCCAGTGGATAAACAACTTTTCTTCCAGTAGTCCTGAAGCTACTGGCCCTGGTTGAAGGAAGATGAATAAGATCGTGAAGCATCTAGAAACAAAGTTGTATGAGGAACAACTAAATGGTACCTTTACTTTATAGAAAAGATGATTCAGAAAAGGCATGATAGCTGTCTAAAAATATCTGAACATTGCCTCAGGAAAGAAGGAATGGGCTAGCTGGTTAATGCTACACAGAAGGAGATTCAAGCAAGACATCAGGAAAATTGTCTGGACTGCAGCTGCTATTAGTAGAATGAGTTGTCACATAACACATGAGTTTTCTTTGTTAGAATTCTTCAGTCAGATACATTTGATGCAACCTGCACAGAGCAGGGTGATGGATTACACAACTTTTATGGTTCCTTCCAGCTCTATGACTCATTCTGGCTCTATGACTATGAAAAGAGGCTTGGCATTCTGTCCATCTTTCTTCACACCAGTAGGATAACTAAAAAACCTGAACAGAATAGCACCAATTCTGAGATTGGAAGTGGGTGAAACCTCCAAAGGAAGATGGAGTTTGAAAATGGGATAGGATTGACTTGGAGTTATGGAGAAAAACAAGGCAAAACCAAAACATTCCCCAAAGCGAGTACTAGTGGGAGAATGGCTCAGATTGCTACAAATTGCTTTATTCTGTGGCCCCTCCCTCCTTCTTGCTGGTCACATGTCCTGAAGAGAAGCAAGTACACTTGTGGTCAGGTAAAAGTTTATATTAGTTCAGTATCCTATGACAGTCCTAATTTCATCACTGATGGGAGAAGATCCAAAAATGATGAGGATGCATGGAATAGAAAAGCAGGGAGAGAAATTTAAGAATCAAAAAGTAGGAAGAAAACATGGAGATAGACCTCTTCTTTTTTTTATAATTCAATATAGATATGAATGAAATGAGGGAAAATGAGATAAGGCTCTTCTAAACACTAAAGTAGAAAGCTAAAATGAGACAAAACATATTAGAGTAAAAGACACAGAAATACAAAATTTCTGTAACATTTTATTGCATTTTTAAATCAATCTTTTATACACCTTTGTTCAGCATTCAGGGCTATGCAATCACGTCCCCTTTGGAGATGCCAGACTGGCCAGGATGTTCTGCCAAATAAGAATCTGCCCACCTCTTGAAGATAAATAGAAGATACAGAACAATATAGTTAAGATGAAAGATCTGGACTAAGTAAAGCAAGGATGAAATCCTCAATCAACCACAATAGTCACTGATGTTCTTCAGTAGTTCTGGTTTGTTCTGTGTGTGTGTGTGTGTGTGTGTGTGTGTGTGTGTGTCTGTCTCTCTTTTCCCCTCTGCCAAATTAGTCACAGGGATAAATTTATTGAGGATGCAAAGTGCTTCTGAAACGCTTTGGAAGAGACAGTTCAGAACACATAGAGACATGAGCATCACATCTGTCTGCAAGTCATAAAAGCATCTGCTTTCTTTTTTTCCCATGATCATATGAAATAAAGGCATGTCAGTTTAATTATCCACAAAGGGTGGGTGCTGGGATCACTGTAGTGTGTTCCAAAGCACCTCTTCCAAAGCATTGTACAACCATAACAATTAACCTTCCACTGAGATTCTGGGATACAATTGCATCCTTTTTCTTACATAGACAAACCCTAACATCTTGTACAACATAGTCACAAGACATGCATCCTGCCTAATCTGACATTTGGTCAAACAGTGAAATACAACAAGCAAATTAACTATCCAGGCAGTAGGAAGAGACCTATCAACCTTGGGCCACTAATGTGTCTGCCTGTTTTGACAGACTGCCATTTAGTTAGGTATCAGATGGTTATAATGAAAAAAAAACCACATTACTCAAATTAGTTCACTTTTTCCCTCCAAGGTAAGATAAACATACACATTAGTGTTTTGGTTGGTTCATTCTAGTTTGTGTAAGTCAATTGAGCTGGTAACAGCATTTCTATCAGCTCTTAACATCACATGACTCAAACCCATGAGGGCAGATGTTCTCCTCCTGAGAACCTGTTTACATTAGATATTTATCATGTTGGAATGTAATCTGATATATCTGAAATTACCACTTATCTTTCAGCACCATTCAAGTCTCATGACAGCAATGTAGCATCTTTTCCAGGGCAGTAGGACTTTGTAAATATTGGCCGAGTGATACTACTATCTAAATAGAATAAGTTTTCCCACTTTAGTTCATCATGATGCTAAAAGGGTTATGTGCAGATGTGTGCTTTTGGAACACTACCATTTTGTTCAATTTTGCCCAGGCACAAATGTTTGTGCTACTTTTACATGTTTTTGCATTATGCACAATTGAGGAGATTCAGAATGATCACATAGGGTTCATATATGATTTCATGGAGGCTTTAAATACAAGGAGAGGAAACTGATAAGCATAAAGAGTGGAAACAGAATAAAATGTTAAAGTTACCCTTTAATTATGCTGCAGAGATTAGCAGAAGGGTGCTTGCTGTTATGACAAGATTACATCATTCTCATGCAAAATCATGTGAGTTCAGCAATAGTATAAGAGATACTCAAAATCTCCATTAGAAACATTCTGAGATGAGAGAGAGAGAGACAGAGAGAGAGAGAGACAGAGAGAGAGAGAGGAAGGAAGGAAGGAAGGAAGGAAGGAAGGAAGGAAGGAAGGAAGGAAGGAAGGAAGGAAGGAAGGAAGGAAGGAAGGAAGGAAGGAAGGAAGGCAAGCAAGCAAGCAAGCAAGCAAGCAAGCAAGCAAGCAAGCAAGCAAGCAAGCAAGCAAGCCCAGCAATTGAACAGGTGGCATTGCATTCGGTTCTTCCTCCAGGATGTTAGTTTTACCCACATAGACTCCTGCAAGATAAATTAGATGGATTAATTGACAGGTAGAAGAACATTAGCTGAGTTGAGCAAGGAATTTGATCTATACCTCTCTGCCAAGACCAATATTCTATACATTGCAGCAATCATATGGACTTTCATGGGTTGGAACTGGAAAACTTATAAAGGTATCCTTCACACTGGGCAACCTGGAAGTCCAAACTAGAATCACTTCTGCCGGGGGCGGGGTGTCTCTACAAATCTTCAGCCTGGTGGGTCAGCCATTGGAGGACATTCCCAAAAAAGAGCATTTATTTACCCCTTCCTGTGAATTAGCAACAAAATGAGTCTCATTTTGAACAGTTCACTAGTAAGTAGTGTATCCTTTTTAAAATGTGAATAATCCATTCACATCACACATTTTTAAAAAATTCCCATGGGAGCATGTATTAAGTTGTAAAGTTACCCTAGTCTTGAAATAGGTACTTTTTTAAAAGGGCAACTGTTTGCCTTGTGTTTAAGAATTTAAATAATGTTTGAGATGCATGTAAAAAGCACACGCCTCCATCAGTTCCTACTCAGTGCCTAATATGAAGAAGTGCATTCTAATTTACTCATAAATATCTCTCAAACATGCTAAGGGGGGAAACCCATTCTACCGTGGTGTGAAGCATATAACCACAGTATGGAGAAGCACGCCTCAACCTTCAGCTTGCCAAAAATGAATCGTGCAGCTTAGCCACCCACCCACCTAGACAGCTCATCTCCTGCTTGTCGTGTATAAGCAGTAGAATGACTCACTGGTTGCTCCTTCTGGTAAATCTTTAGAAAGCTGTTGCTCATGTTTCCAATTAGCAAATTATTGGGGAGGATGTGTGATGCTTACAGATTTAGAAATCCTTTAGAATGTCTTCCCCAATTCTGAAGAAAAACTCATATATTTCTCATTATTTCAATGCTATAAAAGCCCCAATCTGAGTTACTGTTTTTTTCCCCTCAAAGGTCTTCGTTGTATTTTGAAATAAGACTATGATGGGAGCAAGATGACAACTCTCTGTGTTTATATTTTGCTTCTGGACATCATTTGCTGGAATAAGTATTGTGAGTTTCCTTGAATAATTGTTTTGATAAAACAAAATTCTTACTTTGCAGTAGAGGATAAGAAACTACATTTGATGAAAATGGAACACTGAATTCAGACACTGAATGGAACTGGAAAGGGAAGAGAAATTTTTGTTTGATCTCCAGGAAAAGATTATTTTGATATCTGACAATTAAAAAATGATGATACATCTCTGTCCCCGGTCAATCTAGTGATGATGTCCTGGTGCTTGGAGGCTGTGAGGGTCTGGATGGGGACTAATCGGCTTAGACTCAACCCTGACAAGACCGAGTGGCTGTGGGTCCTGCCCCCTCAGGCTTCAGTTGATTATCCAACTTTGGCACTGGGGGGAGAGAAATTGCTCCCCTCAGAATGAGTTCGCAACTTGGAGGTCCTTCTGGATCCACAGCTACAATTTGACCATCATCTTACAGCTGTGACCAGGGGGGCCTTTGCACAGATTCGCCTGTTGCGCCAGTTGCCACCCTTCCTGGACTGAGGGGCTTTACACACGGTCGCTCATGCCCTTATCACCTCTCAATTGGATTACTCTACATGGGGCTGCCCTTGAAGAGCACTCAGAGACTTCAGCTGGTGCAAAATGCAGCCGCGCGAGTGATTATGGGTGCACCTAGATGCACCCATATAACACCTATCCTCCACGAGCTTCATTGGTTACCGGTGGCCTTCCGGGTGCAATTCAAGGTGCTAGTGACAACTTTTAAGTCCCTTCATGGCTTAGGAGCGGGATACCTGTGAGACCGCCTACTGCTACCTTATGCCTCCCAGCGCCCGGTTAGATCCCACAGGGAAGGCTTGTTCTGGATACCATCGGCCAGACAATGTCAGCTGGTGGGCCCACGGTCTAGGGCCTTCTCTGTGGTGGCACCGTCCCTTTGAAATATGCTCCCTGCGGAGATTAGAACCATCTCCAATCTACCTGCTTTCCGCAAAGCCGTTAAGACCTGGCTTTGTCGGAAGGCATGGAATTGAGACTTCTGTTCTTCCCTCTTGTATGTTTGGATGATATGAGTTTTTTTGATTTTTATACTGCATAGGAAATGTTATTAGTTATTGTACACCACCTCGAGTTCCCCGATGGGGGAAGAGAGGAGGGATATAAATCTAACAAATAAATAAATAAATAAAAAACCCAATATAGGAGGTGCTTTTGACATATGTATAAAACTTTGGCAAACTTTACACACATCTCAGATGAAATGCTTTTTTATGTACAGGTTTCAGAATTACTGGGAGATTATCAAAAATAAATTATTTTATGGGATGCTGTGTCTGTGCAACAAATTACTCAAGTAAAAACTTGCTTCAGTGTTCTTTCACAGGATTGTATGTCTAGAAACATAGGTTTAGCTTTCAAATGACCATCTTGTTTCTTTATTGATCTATTCTGAATCAGATATCATGTATTTCCTCTCTACAGTATATTTCAGTATTTTGCAGAATATCTGGCAGAGATATTATTCTGAATATGAATGTCTTATCTTCCGGAGTTTCTTGCCTTGAGTCAATAATTATTCTTCCAGACAAGTGAACTAAAATTCCACTCCAGGAGAATGCAATGCAACAAATATTATTCTGCTATTATATTTTGCAGTCACCTAGTTAATATAGGATGCAAATATAACACCCCTGGCAGATGTGAGGGAGATGAACTGTTTCATAAATATATTTTTCCAGATATTTTATGGCTCCATTTCCATACTCTTGAGGTAGTTTTGCCTTTAGCAATAATACTTAATATGTTTGATTCATCTTTGGCATGACGGTGTAGAGTTTTGTCCTCTTTTCTCTAAACCAAGTATAACAGCTCTTTTAGTCATTCCCCAAGGGCTGAAGGTTTTCTTTCTCTCATTCTCCATGCATTTACTCCTGTCTGATTCCAAGTACAATTCAAGGTGTTGGTTATCATCTTTAAATTGCAAATAGTTTGGGCCGGGCTATTTGAAGGACCACTTATCTACTATTACATCCACCCAGCCCATGACGACAGGAAGGCAGGATATATTACAGGTCCCATTGGTTAAGGATGTACATCTGGTGGGGCCACAAAAAGAGCCTTCTTGGTGAATCTATGGAGCATCATTTCTCTGAAGGTACAGAGAACCTTTGTTGGTTTTCCAATCTGTTGGTTTTCCCAATTTGTTGGTTTTCCAAAAGGTTCTAAAAATGTGGTTCTCTCAGGGGACTTGGGAACCACAAATGGAGGCAGACTAAATCTAGTGATTGATTTGATTGTATTCTTGCTGCCATTGGGATGTGCATTTGTGAGTTTTCTTTGTAGTAGATTTTTAAATGTTATAAGCTACCCAGAGTCACCGATGTGTGAGTTGGGTGGCCATATAAATTTAATAAATAAATAATGAACAAATTGTCAAATTTGAAATGTAATACTTAGTAGCCAATGTAGAAAGAATGCAATGCAACATTTTGAATGAATATTGTTGCCCTCCCCCCAAAAAAAGTTGAACTGGTGAACAGAAAAAAAGATGAAGTTAAGAAAAAAATAATAAATTTAATACTGTTATTTATTTTCTCCTTTCCTCTAGAATACACCAAAATATTTCATTCAAATTGTAATTTCAAATGTGGGAAAGAATATTAAATATTGGAGGAATTATCATAGTAAAAAAACTTACTTTTACTTTACATAGAAAAAATAATTACTTTTTATTATGCTTAAATATAAATTAAATTATTATTAATAATAATAATTTTATTTTGTCCTGGTTTCACTTATTCGTTCAGATGGAGTTCTGGCATGCAGCTTAAAGGTCAGTAAGATTCCAAGGCATACTCTGTAGTGTTAGGCAAAATGTGTCAGCTTTCCTCAAGAGTTCAGTTCATGGGCCCTGGAGAAATAAGTAACTTTTTGAAGATGTGAAAACAGGACATTCTGTTTGTATAATAATTCATTTCATGCATGAATCCCTCTTCTTCATGAAGCTGAAAAGGGCTGGATTTGCATCTCATTCAAATGAATTGCAAGAAAAAAAATCTCAGCAGAAAAAATGTGTTTAAGCTTTGAGAAGGACAAAATGGAATTCTGCAAACAGAACTCTTCAAGTCAAGTGGAGCATAGGAAGGTGGAGGACTTCTCAAAACTAAGATATTGGAAATGTAATTGCACACCCGCCTGGTAGGGGGAAAAGGGGAGTTTAGAAAAATTACAGAGGACACATACAAAGTTTTAGCTTACAGACAATGGAAAATAGATGTAATGGCTAAGAAGATTAGCAAGTAAGTACCACTTGTGAAAAAGAAAGTCAAGAAACAAAGAGAGCAAACTTGAACTTAAACTCACAAAGGATGCTAACAACAATGAAAGGGGATTTGAGGGAGGGTGGGGTTAGCAGCAAGAAGAAGCAAAAGGGACACCAATTCTTAGAGGATGATCACAAGTTACAGGGAAAAGGCAGAGCTTGTCAACTTCTGTTTGGTTTCAGACTTCTCCCAAATGAGGAATTGTGTCTAGATGAACCTAAACAGAGCCACTGAGAAAAAAAGAAGGAATATCAACCCCATGTAGGTGAAGAGATGATTAGGGAGATCTAGCCACCATAAACAAGTTTCAGCTTCAAAATGTAACCAAGTAAGAGCTGAAGGTGTTCAAGGAGCTTGTGGATGGAACCCCCTTTTGTGATCTTAGAGAATTTCCCTAGAAGACTAGAAAAGAATTGAGGAAGGAAAATGTTGTTTCTATTTTTAAAAGGGGGGAAAGAAAACAGGAGGAAAAATCAAGGATCCAAGACATCAAGGTGCTGGTATTAACCTATAAAGCCCTGCATGGCTTGGGTCCGGGGTACTTGCAGGAGCGCCTCCTACCAGCATCGAGGTCCAATCGCCTGGTACGCTCCCATAGGCAGGCCCTCCTGGGGGGGGGCGTCGGCCAGACAATGTTGGTTGGCGGCCCCATGGGGGAGGGCCTTCTCTGTGGAGGCGCCCACCCTCTGGAATCAGCTACCTCTAGAGCTGCATTTGGCCCCAGACCTGCGCTCCTTCCGCCATGATCTCAAGACTTGGCTGTTTGTACAGGCTGGCCTGGACTGAGCAGGGTTGGGAATTTTAATTTAAGGGTATTTTATTGATTTTATAATTGGATTAGAGAATTTGATAAAGTCGTATTTATTGTTTATACATTTTTGTGTAAGCCGCCCCGAGTCCCCTCGGAGATGGGGCAGCATATAAATCCAATTAAATAAATAAATAAATAAATAAATAAATAAATAAATAAATAAATAAATATATATACCCAGCAGGTGTATGTCATTGACTCCACATCAGTCTGGAAGATGTTCAATAGCACATTGCATAGCTCCAGTTTAAGCCCTGTAAAAAGTTATAAAATATGTTTATCAAATCTGTGGACAGCATAAAAAGAGAGAGAAATAGGAAACAACATAGGAACTTTATAAGATTCAGCAGGATTTGACAGGCTGGAAAAATGGGCCAAAACAAATAGAATGAATTTAAGCAGTAACAAGTCCTTCATCTGAGTAGGAAAAATCAAGGATATCAGTACCAGGAAGATGAAAACCACCTTCACCACTAAAGAAGATTTTGGATGCTGTTTATAGTTACTCAAAAAGCATGTATGTACCATACTATAGATTCAAAAACTCTTCAGGTATAGTCATTGGGAGAGATTAAAGATAATATATCCAGGGAGGGAACTTTTGTGAGGAGGTGTTGAATGATCTCATTTAGTAGAATCCATAACTTTATTATTCCTAATTATAGAATCTCTACCTATATCATATGCTACAACCATGGGTTGATGTAGAAATTAAGAAACAGTCTTAGCTATTGTAATAACCATTATTTATTCCACAGGGAAATGTTCCAGTGAAGAGAAAATATTTAAGTGAAGAACAGGAATCTCTGTGGAAATTAAACCTAAAGATCATTATAAAATTCAGATAATAGGTTTTCCAGCCTGGGATCGTCAGGAGGGCTGGCTGAATGATAATTTCCATGATATTTACACATATGGAATTAAAAGCATACTTTTAATATTCAGCTGTTTCATTAAGTGTCTTTAGTAATGTGAGTTCAGAATTACTTTCCCTGGATATGGGGAAATTGTCCTCAATTCCAGGAACCTTATTCTTTAATTGGAAATCAACTTAAATTATAAAACAGAGCAATGTTTCTAAATTAGAATAACTGACTAAATATGAATAACATGCCCTAAGGGAAGTAGACTGCTTATAGTTTCACCAATATGATCAAAGTATTTGCAACTGTTTATCAAGCATTTTGTAAGGGCTTATAGAAAGATGCTTAGAGGACGCAGTATACTCTGTGCACAGATACACATTAGTCTCTGCTAATTGGGTTCAAATCACTAAAGAACATGAAGCTTTGTATGGAAGTATAAAATTTTATGTTTCCTAAAATATTGACTAGAAGCCTTTTGTTTATATGCAACAAAACCAACTGTCAAGCCCAAAATTGACATAAGTATAGCCATTTTAGTTTGTCTTAGTATATATTCTTTTTCTTATTTTCTCTGTGGCAGTAATGGGGGAAGGGTTTCAGGTTTGACACATTCCTAAGGGGGGAGGAGTGAAGATAAAGAGAGTATTATGACTAGGTGATCTTCTTTCTTGTGGGAAACGAACAGTCTAGGGCCCCTGGAGGTGGAGATTTATGACATCAAGCAACGTTGAATTACTTCTATTGGAGAATGTGACTTTGGGGGTTGTTTCTAACTTCTAATATTGTGGGGTAATTCCGGGTTGGGTCAGATCCGGAATTACCATGGACTTTGCCAATTTAATGATTTCCTAAATAAATCTTTTTGAAGATGGACTTGGTTATTTTTCTTTTACCATGGAATTCATTACTTGGAAACCTGACACCAACATTGTTGGTGTAAGTGACAAAACTACCCTTTATCAAAGGGAGGTTTGCATGATTGCAGCTATTATTAATCAAGCCTACTTTTGTCTATGCTCTTATGCCCATTGCATTTATTTATAAATGGCCATATTTTTTTATAAATATGCATAAATTTATTTTATTTATTTGTAATTGGACTTGTATGCCGCCCCCTCTCCTCAAGGACTTGGGGCGGCTCACAACTAAAACACAATAATACAAACAATAAATATTTAAAAAAGAATTAAATTGACAAGCCCAATCTTTAAAACCCAATTAAAATTAGAATAATTTAAAACAATTTAAAAACCCCCGGAGGTCAGTCCAGCCCAGCCTGTTCAAACAACCAGGTCTTCAGATCGCGGCGGAAGGAGCAAGGGTCAGGAGCCAAACGGAGCTCGAGAGGGAGCTGGTTCCACAAGGCGGGGGCCGCAACAGAATAGGCCCTTGCCCGGGGCACCGCCAGCCGGCATTGTCTAGCCAATGGCACCCCGAGGAGTCCCCATCTGTGTGGCTGCACAGGGCAATCGGTATTTGATATTGGAAGGAGACGCTCCCGCAAGTACCCTGGACCCATATCATAAAGGACTTTGAATGTTAACACCAACACCTTGAATCCCACCCGGAGGGCAACCGGTAACCAATGCAGCTCGCGCATTCTGCACCAGTTGAAGCCTCCGGATGGTATGCAAGGGCAGTCCTAAATAGAGAGCGTTGCAGTGGTCTAGTCGGGAAGTCACAAGTGCATGAGTGATCGTGCGAAGGGCATCTCGGTCCAGATACGGGCGCAACTGGCGAACCAGTCGGACCTGGGCAAAAGCCCCCCTGGTCACAGCTCCCACCTGCTCCTCCAAACCAAGCCGTGAATCCAGGAGAACTCCCAGGTTCTGGGCCCTATCCACAGGGGGCAACACCTCTCCCCCCATGACCAAAGATGGAATCAACTGGCTGGGCCGAGATGCCTGTATGCACAACCACTCAGTCTTAGCCGGGTTGAGCTGCAGTCCATTCCTGCCCATCCAGATCCGTACCACATCCAGACACTGGGTCATCACAGAAAGGGCATCACTGATTTGGTTTGGGGTGGAGATGTACAACTGGGTATCATCAGCATACTGATGATACCTCACCCCAAAACCACGGATGATCTCACCCAGCGGCTTCATGTAGATGTTGAACAGGAGGGGAGAGAGGACCGACCCTGGGGACCCCATGTGAGTGCCCTCCACCTCTGCCCTCCTGCCAACACCGATTGCGAGTGCCCTGAGAGGTAGGAGGAGAACCACTGCAGAACAGTGCCCCCCACTCCGAACCCCCCAAGGCACCTCAATAAGATACCATAGTCGATGGTATGAAAAGCCGCTGAGAGATCTAACAGGACTAGGACAGAGGAAAATCCCCTGTCCCGAGTCCTCCAGAGATCATCCATCAGCGCGACCAATGCCATCTCCGTGCTAAACCCAGGTCGGAAGCCTGACTGATACGGATCTAGATAGTCCGCTTCATCCAGGAAAAGCGGAAACTGCTGAGCCACCATGCTCTCAACAACCTTCACCAAAAAGCGAAGGTTGGAGACTGGACGGAAGTTGTTTAAAACGGCTGGGTCCAGAGCAGGCTTCTTCAGGAGGGGTCTCACCACCGCTTCTTTCAAGGCAGGAAAGGACCCCTCCCTCAGCGTTAACAACTGCCCGAGCCAGCGCGTGGTCTCCCTGGAGGCATAAACCATCCAGGAAGGACATGGGTCCAATAAACAGGTGGTGGAACTCAGACGTCGCATAATCCTGTCCACTTCATCCTCGGAAACAGGATCAAACTCAGCCCAGATGACATCGGCCAGACCCTCTGTGACTCCATCCTCAGACCACTGCAAATTAGAGCTCAACCCCTCCCGGATCCGAGCGATTTTATCCGACAGGTATTGTCCAAATTCCTCGGTCCTGCCCCGCACAGTGTCTACCACCGGCTTCCGATGTAGGAGGGAGTGCGTGACCCTAAACAGGGCGGCTGGGCGATTATCTGCGGATGCTACGAGGGCGGAGAGGTAAGCCCTCCTCGCCGCCCTCAAAGCTCCCAGGTAAGTCCTAATATAGGCTCTCAACTGGGTTCGGTCGGATTCGGAACGGGTCGACCTCCACCTGCTCTCTAAACCTCCTATGTCGCTTCATCTCCCGGAGCTCTTCTGTAAACCAGGGAGCCACCCGGGATCTGCGGCGAGTGAGGGGACAACCCGGTCGAGGGCTTCGAGGCAGCCTGTTGCCATGCAGCTGTCAGCACCTCGGCCAAGCTGTGGATAAGGGAGGCGGGCAAAACCCCCAGCTCTGCCTGGAACCTCTCAGGGTCCATCAGGCATCTGGGGCGGAACCATCTCAGCAGTTCCTCATTCCAGCAGCATGGGGCACCTTGTTGGAAGACCAGCCATAGGAGATAGTGATCTGACCATGCAACGGGTTGGGCATTAATACTGGCCACCCCTAGATCACTACACCACTGCTCTGAGACAAAAACAAGGTCGAGCATGTTGCCCCCCTATGCGTGGGGCCCTGTATTAACTGGGCCAGGCCCATGGCCGCCATGGAGGCCATGAACTCCTGGGCCAAACCCGATGCCCCTCCCAGGGAGGGCAAGTTGAAGTCACCCAAAACCAAAAGGCCTGGGAGCTCCACTGCCACTCCCGAGAGTGCATCGAGAAACCCAGGCAGGGCCGCTGCTACATAGCTGGGGGAAAGGTATGCAAGCAGCAGGCCCAACCAGCCACCGGGCCCCAGCCGCAGGAGGAGGACTCACACCCACCTGTCTGGGGAACAGAGACCTCCCTTGGGATCAAGGTCTCCCAAATAACTACAACCACCCCACCACCCCTTCCCTGGGCTCTAGGCTGGTGCAAAACCTGAAAACCTGGGGGGCATAGATCAACCAGAGGGACTCCACCCTCTGGCCCCAGCCAGGTTTCAGTGATGCAGGCCAGGTCCGCAGCCTCCTCCTCAATCACTTCCCGGAGGAGGGACGCCTTATTAGCCACAGACCTGGCATTAAAATACACCAGCCACAGCCCAGGGGCTCCGAGTCCCATATCCCCGGGGGAGTGGGCAGAGGCATGGGGGTTGGAGCACGCCACAGCTCGCAAACAGCGGCAGCGTGCTCCCAAATCGCGATACGGCCCCCTGACTCTTTGTCTCCCACCAAATCCGATCACCCTGGGGATCGATGTTCCCGCCCTGCTTCCCAGAGCCCCAAGGGCCCCATCCCCCCCTCCCCACCACGATCCTTGACCAGGCTGGACTGAGTTCCAACCAAACTAGGCGGGCAATCCCCAGAAGCCCACCGAGAAGACCCTTCCACCCCCCTCCCTAACCCCTTAAGATGACCAATTAAAAATTTTAAAAACCTCCCCTTCCAAATTAAACGTAATTTAAAACCCTTGGTCATGCTATGAATAATGAATAATGAATAAATAAATATGCATACATACTCATTGCATAAACACCTGTTTGCAATATGACCAATTCTCCCATTCCAGATAACCAACAAAGGAGTGTGAATGTTGACAGGCTAATCTGTTCCCTGCCTTCTTTTGTTGTTCTATCATTGTGTTTGCTCTGAACAGTGATTAAAAAAGTAAACAACCAACAACTACACACCCACGACTTCAGCAGAAAGCAAAACTGCCCCTTAAAAAAACCAGAATGCAATGAGGGAACAATGGCAAAGCACCACAATATGTTTACTTTAGAGGAAGGAGAATACCTCAGGTCAGGGTTGAGATGAAGTAGAAGTTTCCACAAGTAGGGAAACTGTTTCCACACTGCCCCTAGAGAAAACACAATGCAACTTTCTGTACAGTATTTTCCCTGTCTATCTGAAGATGAACTGAGATAGTGAAATTAATTGGCTCAGTGTGTGAAGCCTGTTAAAAGCCTCGTGGCATAGTGGAAACATAGGGTGGAGCTTATCTCACATTGCACCAGATCTTGTGATCTAGTCTTCTGATCACACTGAAGTGAAATTAAATATTGGAAGTGGTGATGAGAGATTAAGGAGTGATACAAAAAGTGGAAAGTAGCAGCCCATCAGATGTAGCTGAACTACAAATCCAAGAAGCCCCAGCCAACAGTGAGGGATGCTGGAAGGTCAAAGAATGTTATAATCTGGAATGCTCCTTCTCATTTTTTTCTGCCAGACATGCCTTCTTCTACATGCCCCACTACCTTCATGCATACACGCAACTTTTCATCTTCTGCATGTCTCGAATCTTGCAGCCATGTTTCCTGCTTTCAGGTTACTAATGCAATGGTATTCCCAGGCTGAACATAAGGAAAATAGAGAAAAATATACTATCTTTAAGTTAATATGTTGCTCCAACTTTTCCATTCCTTTTTATTCTTTCCACTTAATGTTGCTGAATGTTTCTTTGTTGTGACTTAGGTAATTAACTAATATGTGTATCCTAGTCTTTGTTTATCTGAAAATAACATGTTTTATATAATCTATTTTTAAAGAATGACAAAAAATGCCTTGCTCGACCAGGCTACAATCCATCTGGCCCAACAATCTGCTTCTAACAGCAGCCAGCCAGTGTCTTGGGAGAGAGTCACCAGTCTGATGTGGAAGCTTAATTTCCTGCCTCTCTAAATGCCATGAAATTGCCATTTATGCATGCTGTACTTGATCCAGAAAGATAACTGGATCTAGTTTGTTGTTTTTCATTCTAGTGACACATTGCTGGACCCAATGCAACTATTTCAAGTAACAGAAGCAACACCACTAGTTCAATCCACAGCTGTATAGTTCAATCCACAGCTGTATTAAAAAGTCATGATTTTGAGAATCAGAGCTTCAGACTAGAAGAAATGAACAGAATAAAAATGATGAGTATGATCAGTCATGAACGCAGAATGATCAGTAGCATACACATTATAAAAAGCTATCAGAGTACAGTGTCAATATGAACTTATTATTACAACAGAATAAAACCAAAGCATCAATGAAAATTAGTTTATATACTGTATGTGTGTGTATACACATGTAGATACTTATATACATATACATACCACCTTTACTATATTTACAAATAAGGCCCCAAACATGTCCAACACACCTTCCTCCTTCTGTTTTCCCCACAACAACAACCCTGTGAGGTGGATTGATCTAAGAGAGAATGATTGGCCCAAAGTCACCCAACTATCTTTCATTGCTAAGGCAGGACTTGAACTCTCGGGGCACTGGGCTAGAAAATGGGAGCCCAGTGCCTTAAGACCAAATGCTGAAATAGGACAGATTTATCTTTAATATTTCAGACAGACTGGTTTTTCTTAAAATGCATAGCTGATGCTAGATGCTTAGAAATATTTACAGCAAGGTATTCCTTGGCCCTCTTTAGAATAAGTAAGCTAAAGTAAAGTAAAATGGGTAAATAAAGCTTTTGCTCAGAGACTACTGCTAACTATAAAAAAGGCATGGTCTGTTTACTCTTCAACTGAGTTGGCACAATATTACTTATACCTGCTTCCTGAATGGATTCTGTGTTTACACAAAACACTGAATTGTAACTGACCTATTAGTTCACACACAAAGTAAGGGTCTTTTTTTTAAGAGTTAAGCATGTCCATATCTGATTAGGTGGTTAGGTAACAAGCACACCGCAGCAACCCCTTTGTTCTACAATTTTCACATGATTCTGTGCCTCTTTTCTTCCACCCACACCTGAGGAACCAACTATTTTGTTAAAGTACTGTCAGAAAGTGGAACTTTCTGGTGTTGCTATGCAGTTTACAACTTGTGGGGATTTGAAGGCAAACCAAATCCACCAATGACAGGGTAACAGCAGATACCCTGGAGTGGCATCACAAGCCATGCCCCTTGGTATATAAGGGGCAGCCTAACTGGCATTTACCTCAGGGAAGTCAAAGGCCTATACAGAGGCCTAAACAGATGTCAGAGGCCTAAAGGGATGTTAGAGGCCTAAACAGAGGCCTAAAGGGGAGAGAGAAACAGAGTGAGCGAGGTACATAATCTTTCTACTGGGGTCCATTGTTCTCCTTGCCTGCTCTTGCTGATATTATTCTAAGCTCAGCTTGAGTGTCTCAGAAGCGTGAGGTGGAGGAACGAACCTCTTGCCATAAGACAAAGGAGACAGAGAGAGGGAAAAAGCCTTGAAACAGTTTAAGTTCTTTAAAGAGGTCTAAGTTTCTTTAAGATTTATCCTTATCTAAAGGATTGAGAAAACCTAACCACATAGGTAGACAGAGAAACGAAGTAAGACCTGAGAGAAAGAGAAACTAAAGAAGGCACAAGAAACTGGTAAAAGTCTTTCTTTTACCAGTTTCTTTTACCAACTTTAAAAGTCTTTCTTTTACCAACTTTATTTGAATTAAGCTGCTTGTACAATAAAAGATTTGGTTTGAAGAACAAACTGGGCTCAGCATCTTTGTACAATTTAAATATATAGACAGATTAACAAGATCCTCTAAACAATAAGTCGATCATAGGATTGACTTAAACATAACATTATTTTTCAACAAGTACCATAGTGATTTCTTTATAACAGGGCTGTCAAACTCCCAGCCAATGGGCTGGATGTGTTACACATTGGCCACACCCACACCAGTTTAACGAAGGGGGGAAGTCCTGATATGTCATGTGATGCTGCTGTGATGATGTGAGTTTGACACCCCTGCTGTACTATGTAGACAGTTTTGGTGAAGTAGGGTAAACTGGTGCCAATTGGTAGGGCTTTGCCATGAGAAGCAAAGAATTAACTATGGTGGTAGGGGATAATTTGATTATTCAGGATCCTTAAATAAGTAGGGCATAGGAAAAAGGCCTTAGTTGCAAAGGGAAACTGTACAGAAATAAGATACTATAATTTATATCACAAGATATGTGGCTTCTTAGTGGATGGAATGGAGCCTGCAAAGAAATTGGAATTGGGGACATCCAAAAGGAGGGGAGAATTCAGCCTAGTGGGGTGAAAGGAAGAAACAAAACTTAGGAGTTTAAAAAAAGTATAAAAGGCATGGAGTTATAAGTGCAAACCTGTAGGCTGAGAGCCAAAAAAAACGCAGAGGAAGGGGCAAGAATAGACCCAGGGACTCTGATGCAAATAGGCTTGATCCAGAGAGACAACATTTGGAAAAAATAAGAAAAAAGAAAGAAATGGGTAACATAGGAAAACAACCTAGAGGGAATCAGCATTAAATCATAAGAGTAAGGGGAGAAAGAGACAAACTCTAAGTCATACTCCAGTTAGGAAAGCAAATAGCCCAAAGATTAAGTTTTCCCTTTCCTTGAAAGGATCTCTTTGGATCCAGAGGTGTTATTGCCTGGTCTCCAACTTTCCCTAAAAATGGAAAGTTATTGAGGTGATGGTAAGGAGTCAAGTACATAGGATCAGAGGGAGGAGATTATCTGGACTCTCTTATTCAGATTTCAGGCCTAGACATAGGATGTAGATGACAGTTTAGGTCTCCTTGGGATCACTGCACCCATCCTGGTCATTTCAGACTTCTGTGTTGCTTGTGGAAATTGGGAATGGGGGCGGGCAGGGTGTTGCAATGGTTTAGTTTCTTCCTAAATGGTTGGTTGCAGTTAGTGGTGGTTGAAAAGTAGAGAACAGCTCAATGGCTATTTCCTTATAGGCTGGTGCAAGAATAAATCCTCTCCCCACTCTTCATTAACATCTACATGAAGCCACTTCAAGTGGCCTGATGGGGTTTGAGATTCAGCATCATTGGTATGCTGAGAATATTCAGGTTTACATTATTACTCCTGGCCATAGTACTGATGCTGTTAAAAGTCCTGCTCCAATGCCTGGAGGTTGTGAGAGTTGGGATGGAAGAGAATATCAAATTGAATTGTAGTAGGAAGTAGCTACCATTTGACTATTGGCTTGTTTGCTACAGAGGTCTCTTTTGTTAGGATGTCATTGCCCCTGAAGAAGTAGCTTTATTACTTGGGGATCCTCCTGGATACATAGATCCTACTGGAACAGCAGGTGCAGGCAGCAGTCTGGAAAGCCTATTGTTGGCTGGTGTGCAGCCCTACCTTAGGTAGGAGGGTATCGCCACAATGACTCATGTCCTCATCACTGCATAGACTTTTGCAATGCTCTACAGCAGGGGTGTCAAACTCAATTTCATTGAGGGCCACATCAGAGTTGTTTGACCTTGGGGGGTAGGGGTAGACATGGCCAGGGTAGATGTGGCCAGCTCAACATCACTTGTGTTGGAGATGCAGGTGGTGGCCTGAGTGTTCTGCCAGCAAAAACAGGCTTCCAAGCTCCATTTTTGGTTGTGATGGCTTCCTGCAACCCTCTGCCAGCAAAAATGGAGTTCAGGAGGGCCACACGTGACCCTCCCAAGCTCCATTTTCACTGGAAGATGCTCTGAGGGTCAGTCCTTCACTGTTTCCAGGGTAGCCCCACGAGCCATATCTAAGGACCCCATGGGCCGGATGTGGCCCACAGGCCTTGAGTTGACACCCCTGTTCTACAGGAACTACCTTTACTGGGAACTGCATTTGGAAGCTTCTGTTGGTTCAGAACCTAGCGGCACATATGCTAATAAATAACCTATACTTGTTATCTTGTGCATGTTTGACAAACAAATAAAATAAAAATAATAAAATAAAAAGTTGGGGTTTATTGGTAGGAATGCATTACTCAGTGCTGTGGGTTCTGCACTTATTATCTATGAGCTTTCAGGTACAATTTAAAATGTTGGTGGTGACCGATAAAGCCCTCTATGGCTGGTCTTCTATTGCTTTTTGGCTCAGGCAATTCAATCTAGTTGAGAGAAGGTGCCACTTGAGGGTGAAAGGGAAGACAGCTGGTCCTTTGGAATGCCTCCCACTTCGACTGCTTTCTGGAAGGAGATCAGAGGGTGTTTGGGTTGTGATGTCATATTGTCTGGGTTTACTAATTGGTTGCTTACATAATTTTCATGTTTATTTGGACTGTATTTTGGGTATTGCGTATTTTTTTATATGTGTGTTTTTTAAAATTTTATCTTTGTGAACTGCTAGGAATCCTTTAGCATTGTGGCAGTCTATCAAAGTAGCAAACAAGGAAATAAATATTACTGATGAGTAAGAAGTAACTGGAAAAAGTACTCTATTTTTCCACCTTCCTGCAACTTGGGTTAATACAGGTGGATTTCTGGGGAATCAATCCAATGTCAATTGGAAAGAGGACTGATGCCAAGTGAGAAGTGCTTAGTATGTGATGTCTGGGAGAGAGAACCAAAGAATTGACAGGAAGTAACCAGATCTAGAAAAGCCAGTAAGGAAATCCAAGAGAGTTCAGATCTCTAGAAGTGAAACTTTTTTTTGCAAAGCAACTGAATATTATTTGCCAAAGGAAGGGTTAGACTGTGTTATTGAAAGTGAATAGCTCCTTTTAAGGAAACTCTAAAGTTGTGTGAGGGGGCTACTGAGCAACTTCTGAATATGGAGATTCCAGCAACTGAGTTCAGTAATTACAGTTGTGTCAAGTTATTCTTCTGTCTATGCAAATCTATTTGTACATCTAATATAATTATTGCTAGTAAAGTAGATCTACCCTCAATCTTTGGTCCTGAATACAGAAAATAACTAGAAATGCCCTGGATCTTAATAGATCTATGAAGGGAGTGGGAACACTCCTTGGAACCCCCTTACTGGCTGGAAAGTTAGCACCAGACTAGCTTGACCAGTATGGGTTAGGAAACAGACAAAAAAAAATCAATATGCTGCATGCATTTAAACAAGTAAGACATTCTGATTTAGAGTGTTGTTTTAACTGTTCTTTATATAAAGTTATGTTCCTGTAAAGAAAGCATCCAATCTGCTTGGTGTACTGTTTCTTGTATACTTGCAAACTTAAGTAAGCTTAAGTATCAAATCCACTCATTTTAAAGGTGCTCCTTCTTTCCCTTTGTTCTTTGAGCAAGTAGTCATATATTATGTTTATTCCAGAGAAGACTAGATGTTCGTGTGAATCTTGAACACTTGTAGCATCATTTGGATTTTGCTAAGCAAAATAGCCATTTTTTATATCTTTGCTGTATCATCTAGGATAACAAAACAATGTTTTTTCCCAATTCTTTCCTCTTGCAAATCAATGATCAGAAGGCCAGTGCACATCCTTCTAGTTAAAAACTAAGGATGCGTTGCCAGTTGATGATAGGTAGGTAGGTAGGTAGGCAGGCAGGCAGGCAGGCAGGCAAGCAGGTAGGCAATCCTTGAGCTGAATTGAATTTGAGATGATTTCAGAGACTCATGCTTTCTTGGCAATAACGGAATATTTGGTTTCTTCCTAGATGTATTTTAACTATCTGGTTTACCCTACAATGTCTATTCAAGTACTAACCAGAACCATTCCTGTTTAATTCCCAAGTCTAAAGAAACTTGGGCAGGTGATGCATTGCCAATGAATTTATTCAGAAATACTGGCATGAGCAAAATGATGTCAAAAACAATCACCATTTTCCTGTGTTCTTTAGGTATAGTATTTGCAAAAGAAATTATGGGCCTTGTTACTGATTACTCAGACATGGATCTGTGAATAGATTTCACTGGAAATAATTCTGTCTTGTTTTCATTGGAATGGAGGATGTTTTTGTAATGTTTGTTTAGGAATGGTTCATTGATCCAGGCAAGTGAATTGCAGCCCATAAAGTGTTTAGGGAAGATCTATATCAATGAACTGAGTGTTGTGCAAAACATTGTCCCATAATCCATTCAAATCTTCAAAGAGTTAAGAATGTCTTTAAAGGTTATCTAATACATTGCTAATTCAGGAAATCAACTGCTTTAGCATCCTAAATAGGTGCTCATTCATCCATCCAGTCACAAGCATTCTTTCATGGTAGAGTGTTCATTGCATGTGGGTGCTTTTGATTGAATGACCTTTGTATGTAGCTTGTTTTATTCTGCAGAAATAGAACGGAAACTTAATTGCATAGCCTGCTCTCCAATGTACCAAATCAAAAAGGTCTTGGGACACTGCACTCAAAGAAGGACCACTGAAGATTCCTAATGTCTTTGGAATGTGCAAGGACAGTCTACATGTAGCGTCTGTTTAGTTAAATGTAAGACCCAATGTAATCTTGGCCTGCATCCAGAGGTATCACAGGAAGTTGTAGTTCTATTCTGCACTGCAGTACTCGAATTACACAAAAATATTCTGTCCAATTTTGGTTGCCACAATACAAGAATGCTTAGAAACTGGAAAGAATGCAGAGAAGAGCAACAAATTAGATACTCATAATTGCAGATATGTACGCCTATGAATGTTCATGTGGAAAAAACAGATGGTGTAAAGAATTGTATAAATGTCATAAGGTAACAATTTAAATGACTCTAGGGGAACTTATGATTAAAAGTTGCTGTGGCAGATGTCATCCAAATGGCTTAGGAATCTGTAGCATGTTGCCAACTTAGAAGCTTATTGTTCCAGGTAATCAAACAGGGCATTGTGGTAGGAGAGTTAGGCTATGAGAATATGGTTGTTCTTAGAGGTGGGATAGCTTAATTTTTGAGAGGATTGTGACTGTCAGGGGTAGATAGAGTGGGAATCTAGAGGTCTGAGAAATTTGTGTGAAGTGATTATACAACATGTGAAATTGCTGTTGATCACAGAAGATAAAACCTACAGGTTCCAGTAAAAAGCTTTGGCAGGTAACTCTACAATTTCAGACTATTGATGGGGAATTATTTATTTGAATTATCCCTGAAAACCTGTACTGATTTCTTTATGGTCTGTTTCCAAGATTCTTCTGGTTGCACAAATTGGTGAGAGCCTGTTTGGTGTAGTGATTAAAGCATCAGGCTAGAAACTCTGGGTTGTAGTCTCACTTTAGGCCCAAAGTCAGATGGGTGATCTTGAGTTAGTGACACTATGAAGGAGGCAATGGCAAACCATCTCTGAAAAACCTGGCCAACAAAACTGCAGGGACTTATCAAAATCAGGCATAACTGAACAAAAGAAAAAATGATATCACTTGATTCTTCTGGTTGTATAAATTGTCCTTGGCTACACTGATTCCACACTGGAAGAGCCTTGCCCAAGATGACTTCCTCTAGATGCAACTCTAATTATTGAACTCTAATTCCCAGAACCCCAATCTGTTCCAACCCATCTGACAGAACATCCAGCCTGGGAAATATCACATGGGATTCAAGCAAGCACAACTTTCAAAGCATTTTTTACAGATAGCATCTATCTTTAAATATAGTATTGTAAACCATGACAAAGATGTAGATCTGCGAAACCACTATAAAATCAAATTAGGTTCAACCCCAAATCAGAATTAAAGCTCACTTATAATGGATAACAGTAAAACTTTGTACAGTACTTGGCAGTTACAGGAAAAAAGATTATCCATGGGTCTAGCATCTGGATTACTAAGGTAAAAACATGAAATCACAAACAGGAAATATTTCATCCCAGACAGATTAAATTTGCCCTTTGACTCATTATTTGGCCATGTTTAACACATTATGACCAATGTAGTTTCCAACTACATTGTAACAGCATAACTTCAATTAGTTTCAGAATTAACCCAATTTAAAATAAAAATTTCAATTTGACATAATCACACAAAGATCTACCTCACACATTAAGGCTAAACCATAATATGCTTTGCTTGCTGACCAATGTGGTTTATCTTATCGATGATCCTGATAGCAAAGTTTAACAAAGCAGTTTTAAAATCCTGGTTTAGTGTAATATGTGAATGCAGTTCTAAATGCAGATAATTGCTATCCAACATAAATTTCAATTCAGCTGTTTACAACAGATCACATGTGTTTTTAAGGTACCCTACTTTGGTTATCTAACTTTTCTTAACTATTAAGGTGTACTTGGGACCTAGAAAACTAGATTATTACCCTTATACCTCAATTACTTTTATACCCCCAAAATTAGTTTTCCCTAATTTAAGTATATTGTCCTATGTTTCCCACTTGCAATACATTAAGGATTTTCTCAAGGCAGTGCTAGAATTTGTTATTCATTTACAACAATAACAAATAAAACCTGTTCTTATGTAATCTTAAGTAATAATAGTATTTATTAAATATGTATATGAATTCAAATCTGAAAAAGGTTGCTATTCAAATTCATTTTAATCCACTGCAGTTTCTTCAAGAAATCCTTGATAGTCATTTTAAAAAGTTTATTAAGTTATAGGCAAAATAAATAAATAAATAAATAAGTGAATAAATAAGTAAATAGGCATTTGTAAGCATATTGTCAGGGTTCCAACAGATGCCCTAATTAAATCATGAGTGTCAAGTCTGAGTAATCATTCTGCCTTCTAGATTATTGGCTTTCAGATGACATTATCCCTGTCAATTTCCATTCTGCCTGAAGATGAAGGATGATGGAATCCAAAATAACTGAGAGCAGGGGTTTATTTTCTCTTGCCAGAGTTTTATACAGTGCTATTATTTCTCAACAAATAATTTCCAAGGGAGATAGTTATGTGCCTGTTACAGCTAAAGCTAAAAGTACATGAAGTCTTAATGTTTTACAGATTCATCCTGATATATATAGTTTAGATTTGCAATCAACTTCATTTGATGAGGTGGATTTAGTCCATTTTTAAGATAAAACTAAGGCCAAACTAAACAAAGCACCATTCATGGTATTACCTACAATGTGGGTGGCTTTTCTGAAATAACAGCTGGCTGAGGAAACCTGGTTTGATTTAAGCAACAGCTGGACCCCTGTGGGAAACTCTAATCAAATATCCCCATGCTCTAGATCTATCCAAGAAATATACTGTAGGTTCAGTTTTGGTAGCACAATAAGAGTATAAAATTAAAGGGTATGAGTGATACCATGATCAAACACGGTGAGTGAAAGATTTCAAAGAATCTAAAGTTTTCTTTAATATATATATATTCCATAAGAAAGTAAAGGAAAACTACTTCCATACTGTTGCCAAGAAAACTATATTGGACCCCTCAGAGAATGTTTCATGTTTGATTCTAATCATCCTGCAGCTGGAGATATTGCTCATAATTTGGAAGAGTAATCCCTATGGTTTAGTTTTATCTGATTATTGTGTTGTTCACTGATGAAAATTGAGCTTGTATTTATGCCATGTTTTCTACTTTGGGCTTCTCAGGATTCTAACAATAGCCCACAGGATTTCAATAATCCAGAATCTAAGAATTTCTCTGTTTTCTGCCTAAAACATGAGGATCATTCATTAATATGTGTTTATTCCACAGGTATTTCAAAATATGGGCTATTTTTGCTTTAGTGTAGAATGTTCTTTATTCTCTCAGGCAAAGAAGCAGCAGATGTTGAGACTTTGGAAAAAGTGCAAAGAAGACCAATTAAAATTGGTGGTGGGCCTTGGTGGTGCAGGCTGTTAATAGCCTAGCACTTAGTTCCAGCTGCCTGTAATTATTGCAGGCTCGAATCCCACCAGGCTCAAGGTTGACTCAGCCTTCCATCCTCTCGGGGTAGGTAAACTGAGGACCCAAGATTGCTGGGGGCAATAAGCTGACTTTGTAAAAATGCCGCTTAGTAATAAACAGGCATATACAATGGAAGGAAGGCTATTGCTGAGCGCATTGGGTTGTATCCCACAAATTGTAAGCTGCCCTGAGTCTCCGGGGAAGGGTGGGATATAAATATGAATAATAAAAAAAAATGATTAATGGCCTGGAGACTAAAACATATGATGAACTGTTGCAGGATTTGGGTTTGGCTAGTCTAGAGAAAAGAAGAACTAGGAGTGACATGATAGAAGATGCCACAAAGAAGAGGGTGTCAATTTATTTTCCAAATCACCAGAGCACAGGACAAGAAACAATGGATGGAAACTAATTAAGGAGAGAAGCAACCTGGAATTGAGGAGAAACTTCCTAACAGTGAGGACAATTAACCAGTGGAACAGCTGGCCTTCAGAAGTTGTAGGTGCTTCTTCACTGGATGTTTTTAAGAAAAGACTGGACAGCCATCTATCTGAAATGGTAGACAGTTTCCTGCTTCAGCAGAGGGCTGGGACTACAAAATCTCCAAGGTCTCTTCCAGCTCTATTCTGATTTGATTCAGCATAGCACAAGAACAGAAATAGGTTTCTAGTTTTAGCCAGAACTCACTGTCATGCAACTGTGCTTCCAATACCCGAAAATGTATTCCAGAACAGGTTGACCAGGTGTAATTTTATATGAACAGATTAACCAGAATAAATATGCCTCCATTTTCTAATAATGCAGAGTCTGTTTCTTATACATTTATGGTTAGATCCATATCTCTCTTCTACCCTCCCATTCTGTGGAATGGATTATATGGACAAATTGTTCAGAATACCTGAACCAGAAATAATTTGCTCTGTGGAAGCAACTTATATTTGCAAACTGTTTTCTTAGTGTACCTCCATCAGTATTTTTTTTAAAATGTTTTAATTCTAAAAAAAGTTGAAGCACCACCTCTAGTGATAAGAACTTTTCTGTACCTTACAAAGCCCCCAGTGATATTTTTGTAAAATGAAAAGATGGCTAGCTGCAGTCCAATGCTTGGAAACTAGCCACTTGCCAAAGACAAAAAGTATTCTGTAGCACTGAGTGGGTGGCAAAGTGCCTTAGGTTATTAGTCTGCCTTCCTTCTGTTGTGTTGATATTGTATTACTGGCATTACTACCACACCAACCTTATTGTAAAAGGCCATGTTCTCACAATTTCAAAAATGCCTATCAGCTTAAAACAAAGTAAAGCTGACCTTGATTGACAGCAGTGGGCAATTGGCCTATGTAACAGTTCATAGAAGATGATCTTTCATTTATTTAAACATGATGGGGAAAGATTAAATATACAGAGAGTAACCTTATTAACTGCATATCATTGGATAATTCTTATTATGCCAATTAATATGTTCCAAGGCAATTTAGTTTTTCCTGGCGCTATCCACTTTTTGGAGTGTAGGTTATATATAGGGCAAGTGAACTCTTCAGTTGGAAGGACTCCTTACATTTATCTAGTTCAATAAAAATGCAAAAAGTTTAAAAGAAATATAATGATTGCACATCTTTATAATTTCTTGCTATCCCATACTCTCCATTCTTTTTCAAAAAAGGGAAGAATTTGCAAGGTAAATCAGAGGAACATTCTAAGTTCAATGAGAAATCAAAACAGTCTCCCACTAAGACTAGCAGAGAGGATCATTAGAAACTTCAGCAATTACATTCTTATTCATGAACATCTGAATACAGTTGCTAATCTATTCAAGCATCAGTGTGCTAGTAGAGGACGGGAAGTAATTCTCAAGAGAAGCTTTGTTCTCAGCGTTGCCTTTCAAGATTGTAAATGATTACAACTCTCCTTAGAATGTGTCCTTATTTATCCTTGGCTCCTTTGAAGTTGGAGTCAAGATTGTGTCTATGTGTCTATGTCTACACATAAATCTTGTTTAATTCAGGTAACTGCCAAGACAATCACCTGAATTAAACATGATTTCACTTCTATTTAGATTTTTTTGCTTGTTCATTCAATCATCATAATATATAAACACCTTGTACTTAAAATAAATAATGTGGATCTGCATCTTGTAGCATTTTACCTTTGTCCTAGAAACCAGATCTTTATCTATAAAATTTAGTAGTAATTTCCTGGTGCAGAAAATTTTTAAAGTCTTTGCATGCAAAAAGTTTTAGGCTTTCTTCTTGGGATTTTTGAGGCAAACTCTCTGATTTATCTGATCTTGCAAGACAGCATAACAGAATAACAGAGATGGAAGGGACCCTGGAGGTCTTCTAGTCCAACCCG
The DNA here is from genome assembly GCA_009733165.1 of Naja naja. Taxonomy (NCBI): domain Eukaryota; kingdom Metazoa; phylum Chordata; class Lepidosauria; order Squamata; family Elapidae; genus Naja; species Naja naja. The sequence continues at coordinate 104,231,339 of CM019150.1, read as the reverse complement.
CTGCTCAAGCAGGAAACTCTATGCCATTTCAGACAAAAACTAAGATCAGCTATCTTAGATGAAATAGATTGCTTGATCTTTTCTTTTTCTCTCTCTCTCTATGTTTAGAACAGAGCTCTCCAAACTTGGCAACTTTAAGACTTGTGGACTTCAACTCCCAGAATTTCAACTTCAACTCCATAGCTGGCTAGAGAATTCCACAAGTCTTAAAGTTGTCAAGTTTGGAGACCCCTTAGAACAAGGACAGAAAATACAGAAGAGGGGAAGCTGGCGTCGCGGTGGTACAATGTGCAATCTTATTTGTCTAAGATAGCCGTCAATATCTCAGCTGCTGGTCAGTTGTGTCGGACCTAAACCGTCTCATAGAGATGGTGATCGATAAGGGCATGTCTTGCTGATCCCAGGGATATCGAAGTCCCTGGTTGATCCAGGAAAAGCCCTTTTTGCCGGCAGCGGAGAGGCAACCATTCAAGCTGCTGAAGCTGGGACAGCTCCGGAACGGAAGAGATTGAAGAAAGTGTGTCAGTTTGGTGACAGGAATTTTTACTTATTATTTCTTGAAGAGAACACCCTGAAAGACTTAAAGTGGAATTAAAAGTGAAAAGTGTTTAAGTGGCGAGATTAAGCTAGTTAAAGTGAAAGTTTTTTTTCTTTTCCCTTTTTATTGGAATTTTGAACTTGGTAAAGCTTCTTAATTTTAAACTGAACTGGTCCTTTTTAAATTTTCTATTCCTGTTTTTATTTTATTTTTTTAACAATCAACTTGAAAGTTTGTTTTTGATTAAGACTCTTTCTGATTTGAGATTTATTTCTTTTTAAAAGAAAAGACCTTACTTTTTTAATTATGTTCCTGGCTTTGGATGTATGAGGGGGAAGTGAAAGTGAAGGAAAATAAGTAGCACTGCCACCTAGAGGTTTGGATACATTGTTTTCTTTTTTCTTTTACTTGTTTATGTACTCGTGTTATACTCAAGGACTCTGAAGCTTTGCACTGGAAAAGATAGTGCGATGAGCATGGCAGTTTGTTTACACAGGTGCTCATCTGTGAAACTATAGATAGCTGGAGTCTGGAGTTGAAGTTGAAAGAAAGAAGATTGAAGTGAGCTTGAAAACACTGAACTGGAAACTTTGAGCTGATTTATCAAAGAGCCTTGGATATTTAGTGGCAGAGGCTTGCTTTACATTAGAATTGTTTGTTACTTTTTGCCTTCTTTTCTACTTCCCTCTAGTTGGTTTTTCTATTTTTCAATTTTCCAAACCAGGAACTAGAATGTAATTTTTTTATTTTTGCTTTTTTACATAGATTATTTCTTCTCTTTTTTTTCTTTTTGATTTTTATTTTTCCTTTCCTTATCCTCTTTTTCTTTTAAAGAAAAATCCTTTTTATCCCTTTTTCCATATTTTCCCTTGCTTTTTTTATTTTTATATATTATTGCAACTAATTGGATTAAGGTATACACGTCCCTGAAGATTTTTTCCCCCTTTTCTTTTTGGAGTGGCAACTGTTTGCCTTTGTTCTTTTTTTTCCTTTTTTCTTCCTCTTTCTCCACAGATAAGCATTACAAGATGAGTAGAAAGATAACAAGCTTCCTCGATACCAAGATCTATCACAACAGGAGAAAGAGAAAGAGAAGGAAGTGACATTGCAGATGATCATGCAAGGAATTCAGAAGATTGAGCAAAAAATTGAAAAGACAGATGAGAAAGTGGAAAATATTGAACAGATGATGATGAAATATGAAGACAGATTCAAAAAAATTGAAGAAGATATACAAAGAGATAAGAAAATTGGAGATATTGATACTCGATTGAGCGATGTTGAGAAAGGCAGGAGTGAACCATTGGGATGGGAAATTGATAGATCAGAATTTTATTTGAGATTTCAAAGTGTGGAAGAAGAAAAGGGTGAAAATCTTGCTGAAATAATGACAGAAATACTGGCAGAAGCATTAGAGATAACCAAAGAGAAGTTGATGGATGGGATGGATGAAGTGTTCTGTGTCTATAAAAGATATGCAATGAGAAAAAGGTTACCAAGAGAAGTACATATTAGATTTACCAAGAAGATAATCAAAACACAGATACTACAGGTGGCAAGAGAGAATACATTAAAGTACAAAGGCAAAGAAATTGTGGTGCTGAAACAAGTACCAAGAAGAGTAAGAGATATGAGAAGAGAATATACATTTTTGACTAAAGAGTTACTTAAAAGAGGAATAAACTATAGATGGTTGATGCCAGAAGGCCTCTTGTTCACTTGGCAGGAACAAAGACACAGAATTGACACAGTTGGAAAAGCGGAGTTATTCTACTTAGAATATTTTAGAGGAAAGGAGGAAGAAGAAAGAAGAGTCACTAATTGAATTTCAAGAGGAGTGTATAGCAGTGATTGAAAAAGAAAAAGAAGAAGGTGCAGTAGGTGGTGTCCCCAGAGAGCAATGAGAACTAAGATCCACTAGAGCAATAAAACCCTCTTATAAAGCTTAACATGGATGAAAGGAAATTGATCACAATTAACATAAATGGGCTCAATTTGGCTGCTAAAAGAAGTATTTCATAAATTAGAGAAATTAAAATTTGATATAATTTGTTTATAAGAAGCACACATTAAAAAACATGAATATATATTGAAACAAAAAAAATTAGGGAAATTATTCACGTCACTGACACAATCAAAAAAAAGAGGCATGGTCTTATATATTAGAGATACAATTGTGGCAGAATTAATTTATACAGATGACGATGGAAGGATTTTGATGGTAGAAATAATGGACAATAATGTCAAAACACTTTTAATTGCAATTTATGCTCCAAATGATAATCAAGAATAATTCTATAGGAAGTTACATATGAAAATAATTGAATTGGACTATGTTAATATTTGTATGATCTTAATGGAATAATTAATGATTGGTTGGACTATAAAATGCAGAAATCAACAAAGAAAACTAGAAAGATATTACCAAAATCTTTCTTTCGAATGATAGAAGAATTAAACTTAAAAGATGCATGGAGAGAGAGAAATGTGGAAAGTAAGCAATATACAAATAGACATGCATCATGGTCTAGAAGTGATATGATATGGATGACAGCAGAACTACTTACTAACATACGAGAAAATGAAATAGAAACAAGCACTTGGGCAGACCACAATCCAATAACAGTTATTTGGAAAGGATATAAGAGGAGATTCTAGATGGACTTTAAATAATATGATACTAAAGGAAAAAGACTTCAAACAGAAAATAGAGAAAGAATTGGTTTTCTTTTTTTAAAGAAAATAGAAAAGAGGATACTTCTTTACAGAATCTCTGGGACATGATGAAGGCCTACACAAGAGATTTGATAATAGACTATACAAGGAAAAGAAATATAAAACAGAAAAAGACTTTTAAAACTTTGGAGGATGACTATAAAAGACCCGGAAAAAGAGTTCCAGAAGTTCCTGCAAAAAAAAGACATTAAAATGGATATAATTAAACATAAAATGGAAATAATGGAAAAATAGGAACTAGCACAAAAAATTAAAAATGCTAAACAGAATTACTTGAAGATGCAAACAAACCAGGCAAATGGCTAGCCTATAAACTGAGAAAGGAAAGAGAATCAAGAAGGATTAATCAATTAATAAATGAAGAAGGACATGTTTGCTATGGAAATGAGAAGAAAAAAACTATACAAGATTACTATGGAAAACTGTATTTTCAAGAGAATATTCAAGAAGAAAAGGTTAAGTAATACTTACAGAAAGCGAATTTACCTCAGATACCTAAAGATATTGAAATCATGCTAGAAGGGAACATAAAGATGATGGAACTAATAGAAGCCTTAAAAAAAACAGAATGTTGGAAAAGCACCAGGTCCAGATGGATTGCCAGCGGAATTTTACAAGACTTTCCAGGAAATACTGAATCTCCATTTGTTAGAAGTTATGAATGAAGTTATGTTAAAGAAAAGAATATCCAAAACAAGGTCAGAAGCATATATTACACTTATACTGAAGGAGGATACAGATCTGCAACAAGTTAAAAATTATAGACCTATATCCCTATTAAATTCAGATTATAAAATCTTTTGCTTCAATTATGGCAGAAAGACTGAAAAGATACTTAAATAACTTTATCCATGTTGACCAAAATGGATTTCTGCCAAAGAGACAAATTAAAAATAATGTGAGAATAATTCTGGACACTTTGGAATATTATGAGGCACATTCGGAAAAGCAAATGGCTTTGATGTTTCTAGATGCACAAAAAGCCTTTGACAACGTGAATTGGCAATTTATGTTATTGCAATTGGAACAAATGGGCTTTGGTAAAAAAATTTACTCCAGCCATTGAAATGATATATTATGAACAAACTGCAAAGATTATGGTAAATGGAGAATTAACAGAATCCATAGATATAAGAAAAGGGACAAAACAAGGTTGTCCACTGTCACCTCTGCTGTTTGTGCTAACATTGGAAGTGTTGAATAGGAATATTAGAGAAAATAAAGAAATAAAAGAATGAAAATTAGAAAGGAAGAGTATAAATTGCAAACTTTTGCAGATGATCTGGCATTTATATGAGAGAATGTTTAAGAATAAATCAGATAAATGTTGGAAATGTCATCAGATACCTGGCTCATATTACCATATGTGGTAGACGTGTTCGGATGCAAAAAAATATTGGACTAAAATCCATACATAGTTGGAAAAAATGATAAAACAACACATAGACTTTAAACCAGAGATTTTTTTATTGGGAATTATACCGGAAATATACAATAAAGAGTTGAAGTATTTGATTGTAAATGTTTTAACAGCAGCTAGGATTGTATTTGCCAAGAATTGGAAAAATGATAAAATACCTATGCTGGAGGAAGTTATTAAGAAAATTATGGACTGTGCTGAAATGAGTAAATTGACATTTGAAATTAGAAAACAAGAAGATAAACAATTTTATATGATATGGGATTTGTTTTATCAATGGTTGGACAAAAAGACATGGTAATGTAATAGATTTGATAATTTTGTAATAAGCTTAACAGATAGATACAAAATATTATATAGACATATATAACCATTGGATGAAAGTATAACATAAATTTTAAAATAAAATTTGAAATATCTCATAGAAAGTGATAGAATAGTTTAGTCATGGATGATTAATAATTAATAAATATATAAGCATATGTTAGCTTGATAATGTGAAAATTTATATAAATTGAGAAATGACTAGAAAAGGATAGCAAAAAAGATGTGCAACCAACTGACATACTGTATGTATATAAAATGGAAGATGGTTTTAAAAAAAAGAACAAGGACAGAAAATACAGAATGTATTGATTTTTCTGAAGGATGATTTATGTTGGAATGTAATTATGTTAATATTCTTCAATCTCTCAGCAGCTTGAATGACCTTGTGTTCTCTTCCTGTCTCTCCAGGTGTTCTAATCTAGAACATGACATTGCAAGACTTCTCTAGGCTCTTCCAAAGTGTTCTGTCTTGTTTTCCTTGGTAACATTAATGGATAAAGGATCATCTGGGCTGAGTTGTCATCAGTAAGATGACCATACCCAGCTACATTCTCCTCTCTTAAATGTTCAGGGTCAGATTCTCCAGAGCCTCTGAATGCCATCAGGATATGAAATACTGGCTGTAGAAAAACAAAGTGAAATCCACTGTGAATACAATCACATAAGATCTTATTAAAATTTCTGCCCAAGACTTTTCCCGAAATGCAGAGGTCGGGACAAGGAGAGAAAGCAGAGAATGTAGTGTACATTTGTGGATTTGACAAGGAACATGAAATGACAACCAGTAGAGACCCAGTGATTATAGTGTTGTGGCAACAACTAGCTGCCATTTTGCCCTTCCTCTCTGGCCTGCACTTCCATTATATAACTTTATATTATGTAACATTATGAAAGTCCATCTTTCATCACCATCCATTTCTTTCAGCACAATACTTCCTGGGTTGTATTCCATCATTAAAAAATAAATCAAGCAGGGAGAGCAACTTTTTTCTTTTAAAAACTGTATGGAATAAGCTATATCTTGGCGATATAGTTGATAATATTTTTACTATATATCAGTACTGTAGAGAGGAGAAGACCAAAATGTTTGCTTTTTCTTTTTGGGAAAGTTGTAGATTTTTCAATGGGCAAAATGGCCTTAGGGTATTTATTTTGCTACAGGAAAACATCCCTAAGTTAAGAAAAAATGTATCTATAAAGGAGAATATTTGTAGCTCAGGGTTGAAATTATTATTATTATTATTATTATTATTATTATTATTATTATTATTATTTATTCGACTTGTATGCTGCCCTTCTCCCTAAGGACTCAGGGCGGCTAACAATAAAACAACAAATATTTACATAGAATTTACCTAAAAACAAATTAAATCTAAACAAGCCGAAATATACAATAAAACCTTAAAACCTTAAAATTAAAGCAATTAAAACCCCCACCCGGGTCATTCCAGGCCAGCCTGTTGAAACAACCAAGTCTTCAGGTCCCGGCGGAAGGAGCGGAGATCAGGGGCCAGATGGAGATCCACAGGGAGCTGATTCCAAAGGGTGGGCGCTCCCACGGAGAAGGCCCTAGCCCTGGGAACCGCCAGCCGACAATGCCTAACCGACGGTATCCCAAGGAGGCCCCTCCTGTGGGAGCGAACAGGGCGATCGGAATGTGATGCTGGCAGGAGGCATTCCTGCAAGTACCCTGGACCCAAGCCATTTAGGGCTTTATAAGTTGTTACTAGCACCTTGAAACTGAGAGGTCCTTAGTGCTCCCTGAGCTTGGTTGTTTTCTTGCAGATGTTTCATTGCCCAAACTAGCTATATCATCAATGCTGGTCTATGACATCAGGACTAGCATGGATTATATAACCTAGTTTGGGTAATGGAACACCTGCAAGAAAAAAACTAAGCTTAGAGTGCACCAAAGACCCTGTAAGAAAAAGGTTTTTTAAATCTGCTAAATTTTAAGATGTTCGTTTTTGTCCTTAATTTCCCCCAAACCTTTCGTTCATGTTTGTGTGTCTTTTGAGTCAGGGTTGAGTCCTAGGAACTGCCTGGTCTGATTGCTGCAGTTTTTCTGGCAAGGTTTTAAAATCTTGCCCTTGCTTTCTTTCCAAGGCTGAGAGAGTATAACTGATCTACAGTCATCCAGTTGAGTTTGTGCCTAAGAACTCATGGTCTCCCAGTTTCTAACCTGGTGCCATTAACCTCTGATCAAGTGGCACCAAATCAAAATACAGATTGAGAAATATAGCTGAATTCATCCCAGGCATGTTTTGTATATATCAACCACTGCTGGAGATTTCCTACCCCTGCAGTAAACTATCTCAAATTCATTGGCAAAGATGAAATGTATTCCTCTATATAGGTAAATGATAAAGTTTTCTTATCAGACAGCATCATCGAAATAAAGGCAGTGTCTATCTTCTCCTTCTATCTCTACTAATAGCCTTTCATTAGTAAGATCTAAAATGTACTGCAGTGACTCAAATAAGCATGCCACTCCTGCCAAGAATCTTTGAAACACCTGACCTCTCATCCAATACATCAAACCTACCATAATGAAGTAAATTTTGCTAGTAATATACAAACATTCATACCCGTAACAGAAGTGTCACTGGGTACGTGCAAAATATAATATTCCCAGAACTCCTAGGCACGTCAGCTCTCCAGTGGATCAGTTCCAGAGGTGGTCCAATGGTTTCACAGAGGTTAATCCTCCAAAGTAGAAGTAATTCAAACACCACAGATTTCTTCTATTTCAGGAAACTACTAAACATCCTCAGATTAGTATTGTCCAGAGCAAAAACAATGTGCACTAGAGTCCTTTGGAATGTTCCATTCGAGAAATGTCCCATTTTGCACATTCCTAAAATGGTGTTCTTTCTATGACATGTGATATTAACATAATTTGATTTTAAACATCAGTTACCATTCTATAAAGAAAGCATGGATAAAACACATTAATTTTCCCATTCTCAGTTGTCAGTTAGTTAGAAGTGTGTTAGAAACTTCAAGTAAGGCTACTGAGAAGAGATTAATAGATTATAGATTGTAGATTATAATAATAGATTATTAATAATCATGAAAAGGCTAATAAATTACATATTATATATAAAGTTCATGAGTCTCAAAAGTTGAGTGATGTGCATCCTGTAATATCTAATTATCCAGAATGTAACTGTCCTGAAACAATATTACTTACTTACTAACATTTAAGAAAATGAGATAATTTTATGGCACTACAGGGTGCAGAAATCAAGATTTCTATGCTTTTCAGCTCCATTCTGTTCAGATGTTGGCTTCTTCCAGATCACTATTACATCACTGATGCCACCTTGCTTAACATTTGTAAATGCCAAAATTCTTCTGTTGTTTTTTGGGGAAGGGAGGGCAGTCCAGGTTGCCAAACAATAAAGGGCAGAATGAAGTGTTCGTGGAAAATGCAAGTAGGAGAACGAAAGAAATGCATGTTTTTAGCGATGCTGCTGGAGTTGATTCCAGGAGTATTCATATGCCTCTTGGATTTTTAGAACAAACTGTTCTAGAAATCTTCTGAATCTGTGGGTTCTCAGAATGGCATAGGAAGTTCAGACCACTTCAGCATCTAGGGACAGAGTACCTTCTGATATTCAGCAAGATGTTTTGGGAACAGTCATCTTTCTCTATTACCTAGAGTAACCATGTGGAAGTACTATGTAGAAAAGAACCTCCAATGATATGACCCTGTACTGCAGGGAGGGGGGAAATGATGCAACCCTCACATATTGAGAAACAAGCTCAAGATACTGCTTGAAGCTGTCTCACCAATTCTGGCATGTAAGAAAAAGGCTTCTTAAAAAGCAGTTGTTCCTGTTATAACTGCAGAATAAAATAAGAGGAGAATATGAATGGCTCTTGATGAAAATCTCCCCGCCCCCCACTACAAATGAGCAGTTGACTTCAGACCTCTCAATCTACTGCTGGTAAAATCTAATAAATGTTTACATGGACCAATAGTGTTCAAGCATGCTAAGGTTTCTGGCTGGTAGTACTGTATGCTGTCTATGTGGAAAATTCCCTAAATTTAAGTTTTCTGGTCCATTGACTATAGATTAAGGCAGACCCAGGAGATCACTGCAAAGGAGACAGAGATAGACAGAGATAGATGACAGAAATACATAAGAAACCAGTTACTAGATTGCACAAGTGACATTTGCAGTGTTGCAGTGTGGAATGTCAACCCACCAGCTCTCCACTCTTTTGACATTTCTATTAGACCTCAGTATATTTTCAGTGGCATGATAGATACAAGTTGAACTAGTCACAAGGAAGCACCGTGCTAATTATTTTTTATCAACCAAATTTCAGCCACACAAGTTAATTCTCCTTTCCTAGTATATCATCTGATTATGTTCCCTAGCTTTCCTTGCTCTTGGAATTGCTTTGTGGAGGAATTGAGAAAATCTGATAAAATGCAAACAATTCTTTCCACTGTTGGAAGTCATACCTTCTAACATAAAGCAGATTCTTAGCTGCTCTAAAACAAAACCAGTTTAACCTGAATCACTGTCGTCTTCTTTGCACACTCTAATTCAGCTTTCAACATAAGAAGGCCCTTCTTATAGCCTTCCCAGGTGATATTTACTCTACTCTGAATATTTGTTAAGAAAACTCACTGGTTAAAAATACACTTGTTCCCACTGAGCTGATTTGCTTCCTCTATTGACAAAAGGTGCAAATCAGAAGAGAATGTCCTGTCCTTTAAAAAAACAAAATGCTCTGGTAGACCTTGTTTCAATTCCCCTTTTGGAGGCAGAAGAGAAGGAACAAAGCCATCAATTACATAACAATCTGGAACAGTACCCAGCATCCTTAGGAAACAGGCTGTTCTCTTATGCACCCTTAATTTTATTTAAAAATTTTGTCTGTAAAAAATTAAAATAAAGCAGGCCCAATGTCACAAGGCAGCAGAATCAAGGGACAGTGAGGAAACAAACCAATCTACCAACTGTCCCATGAACACCCATTTTTTAACACTTCTCTAGAAAAAAACAAATATGCAACCTTAACTTGTTTATATAGACACAGAAACATACTACGTAGTTTTTTGAGGTATCTTATTGTTATTTTTGGAGCTCTAATAAACCTACAGAGGTAATGGTATTAAAGACAATGAGAGAAATCAAAACATAAAATAGGAGTCAAAAAGTTACATATACTCTACAAATAAATAACTTTGATATCAACCAACAATGAAGTTCTCTCTTTTATCATATACCATATATCATATACATTTGGTCTCTAAATGAGAATCAAGAATACACACACACACAAATACATATTTAATTGTTTTGGCTCACAGCTGAACTAAATTAATTAGAAGTACAATTTACTGAGTATATTTGGATAGAAAAGCATAATTTAATAACTCCCAAAGCTCTCCTGGACTGCAGTTCAAAATTCTCTTTAACCCAAATTGACTTTATTTACTGTGAGATTTTGTTGCCCAAAACAAAATTTCCTGAGATAAAGAATATCCCAGGTTATATTTTATCTACCAAAAGAAGATGGATAAGTTTTTTCAAAAACTACCTCAGTGACCAAGTTATTCATTACAAACATCTCAGCCTTGATCAACAATGTGTGACTGCAACAGCAGGCATTTAATTAGCAAGGGTCGATGACAAAACAAATTGTTGAAAAGAATTTGTGAGAAGTGTTTCTACAGAAGAATTTTAGCCATGGGAGAAACAGTGCTGAATATCCACTGATGATATATTGTATTTTACTTCTTTCATTTTAACTTACAGCTAAATTTTTCAATTGTATTAAAAGGCTATAAAAGAGAAACTTTCTTTTCTCTTTGAATCACAGTAGCACAGAAGAAAAAGCTGAGAGGGGACATGATAGCTATTTTCAAATATCTGAAGGGCTGTCATATAGAAAGGGGGGTTGGATTTATTCTCACTAGTTTCACTACTAGGTTAAGACTAGAACTAATAGAATTAAACTTCAAGGATGTAGGTTCAGATTTGATATTAGGAAGAAATTCCTGACAATAAGATGTGTCAACCAATGAAACAGATTATTGCATGGAGTGATTTCTTCCCTACATTGGAGGTTTTTCTATCGGGGATGCTACAATGAATCCTAAAGTGTGCAAGGGGGTTTGATTCTTAGGCACCTTCCAACTTTAAAAAAAAAACTACTGAAATGAGATTATTCAGTTTCATGGTAAAGATCTGAGAGTAGAAACTAACTGGGATAAAAAGCCTCCATGTTGCTCATTATTACAAACCAGTATAATTCACTATTCTGATGGTTAATGCCCACATCTACCTAGCTACCTTAAAGCCATCTAAACTATTTGTCCTCATTGCAGCCTGGGAATGGGAATTGTGAAAACTGTTACCCAAACACATTTAGATGATTCCAGACTGGGGACAAAAGGCTACACAATGTGGAAAAAAACCCTAGAACATCTCCTGGTTGGAAAGAAAGAAATACCAACCAAGCTTCACTATGAGTGTGTCAGATTGCCTCAGCTGCAGTTAAGATGATGAAGTGGGACATTTGAAGACAGGGAGAGGAAGTGCTGATCAATTGCTCACTGACCAGTCTCAAATTCTTCAAATATTTTCCAGCTTACAACTCCTGACTCTATGTCCTTCATATCAATCCTTCCCCAGGGGGAAAAAAACTGGTTCTGTATCAATAAAATCTATGAAAAAAAGAATGAGGCTTAGACTTCATTGCTTCAAGAAAAGCATCAGTTGCAGTATCAACTTCCACATTAAACATCACCCTTTCTATTCCTACCCTTTCTCTTCCCAAGTTATTTCATGGTATTATCATGAAGAGAGGCGTTAAGAAAAGAGTAACAGCTATTCTTTAAGGGCTGGAATCAGATTATTTTGAAGTTTTACTTAATCAACAGAAGAATTGTATAATCTCCAGCCAGGATCTCAACGGCAGTATCCATCAGTAATTTGGCTACTTTTTATGTCAATGATACTTCCACTAGTGGAAAAACTTAATCTTTACAGCAAATCCACAACCACCTAGAACAGGGGTGTCAAACTGGATTTCTCCTAGGGCCGGATCAGCATTGCAGTTCTCCTCTGTGGGCAAAGAGAGCGGGGATGGGGCAGGGGGGCAGCAGCAGCAGGGGGGTGGGATGGATGCCTCCTGCAGCACCCTATTGTCAGCTGGCCTGTTTTGCAGCCGTTTTGTGGCCCGTTTGGAGCCCATTTTTGTCCTGTTTCCAACCCATTTTTCAGTCTGTTTCGGCAGGCAGAGTGCTGCAGGAGGGTGAAAACGAGGTGCAGGGGGGCATTTGCTGATTTTATCTGTGGTGCCTTTGATGTAAGGGAGGAGGGCAATGCCGTTGTCCCCAAAAACCAAGACACAGAACAGGACAATGGCATTGCCCTCCTCCCCTACATCAAAGGCACCACAGATAAAACCAGCAAAATTCTCCACAAGCACAATATCAGGACAGCCTTCGGCACTGACCAAAATATAGCCAACATCTTAAGAAACCCCAAGGACAAGATCCAGCTAGAAAACCAAGGAGTTTATAAAATACCATGCAAAATTTGCCCAGCCACATACATTGGACAAACCAACAGGAGAATAAATGCACATATCGCTGAACACAAGAATGCAGTCAGAAAAGAAGAAAAAAACTCCTCCCTTTTCCAGCACCTTAAAGCCACAGGACATGAAATTGATTTTGAGGGAACCAAATTAATCTCCAATACTGAATACTTCAACAAGAGAATAATTAGGGAAGCCATCGAAATAGAGAAACACCCCCATAACATGAATAAACGGGATGATACCTCCCACCTACCAGACATCTGGAAACGAGCCCTAATCAACAAACGAGTCCCAGCCACGAAAACCAAAACCAGACCCAAAACAACACATGACACCACCACCAATCTCCCTCACCAGACTCAAACCCAAACCCATCCCATAGACGAAAGACAACCAACATCCAGAAACCAGACTATGGCTGCATCACCAGCTGCTACACCCCCCTCTGACCCCCAAACTAAGCAAATTGACACACACTATGAACACACAGCCAGACCTCAAACTCGGAGCCAAACCAAGGCCCAGAATGTTACATCACAGCCATCCGCTCAGGATATTACATCACAGAACTCAGGATGTTACAACACAGCCAATGACCCAGGAGATTACAGCACAAGACCCAGGATGTCACAACAATAGAACTCAGAAGGTCATCACACAGCCCGTTACCCAGGTCGTTACAACACAAAAGGCTGATAGACACACAGCCAGTACTTCAGCCACACAGGCTCTTACGAAAAAGCCAACCAATCTGCAAACATCAGCTCCATCAACCAATCAAGAAGTAACAACACAGCCAACCAACCCGCTTACAACAGAGCCAGCACACCACACCTCCCCACCAGTATTTATAGAGAGACGGCAGCTCCAATCACGCTTTGCTCGCACAAGCACGAAGCTGAAAGTACCAGCCTGAAGATGGCGAGTCGGATATGCAGTCCATGGGCCATAGGTTGGACTCGCCTGACCTAGAATGTCTATAATTTCCAATAGACAATTTGTAAAGGTTTCCTTCTGCTTGATTACTCATCTACATGTGACGTGACAGGGTCACCTGCCAGAGTCAATTATCCCTCAAATTAAACAATGTCCATTAGTGGAAAAAGGATTGGGCAGGGGCTACTTGAAATGCTGATTCTATCTATTGGGTAATGAGTAATAGGTAGCATGGGAGCTCAGTCTTGGGGACCACCCAACTGATTCACTTGTTAAAGGACGTAAGTGCTTGCTTCATAGGCTGATCTGCAACATATGCTAGCCAGCCACAAGGAAAATTCTGCCTCCAGTGTAGAAGAATAGATTGCAGTCCAATGAAATTCATCATCATGTCTTCATGTATTTCATTCCAGGTAACAAAATGCTTTGAGCTGTCCCTGGGTGGGTCCAAAGACATAGCAGGCAAAATCTATTTTTTTAGTTGACTGGAAAAAAAAGAGTCAAGGCTAGTTTTGTGGCAGTTATTTGTTAGTTTGTATCCTAGATGATGGGGCCTGAAAAAACAAGAAGAGGTTTACTTCTATCATCTGAACTGAGTCAACAAAAGCATTATCAAGGTAATTTATCACTGACTCAGCCGCTTCTACTGATCATTCATTTATCTGCTAGGAATATGTTCCAAGCGATGGAAACATGTTTGGAGGAAGTTCTAGTAGTGCTGCTGAATTGATGCTGCCATTAGCTCATACAAAAAGTATAAATTCAAGGGACAGCTTCTCCCTAGAGAACTGGGAGTAGCCGTAATCTGAAATCCTGGAGATCTTTTCCCAGTTTGTACAGATCATTCTTCCCTAACCAGAGTTTTGAATTAAACCTATTCCAAAAACTCCCTCCAGCATGAACAATTCAAATTGGGTTCTACAGTTGCACTCCAATGTATCTGGAGAGCTCCGTGTTTGTGTAGCATACAAAAACAACACTGATCTAGATAAAATTAATGGTTTAATATGCTTAAACAGTTCCTTATCTGCTTATGTGGGCCAGGCATGTGTTGAACTTTACATAAAGCCTTTATCTATTTTATACATATTACCTTATTGCAATCACCGATTCCAGGAAACAATTCTGAGATAGGTCAGTTGATGTGCTTAACACAACAGGTAAAATGCCTACCATAAAAAAGGAATAACCATTGAACCAGTTTAAATAAATTTAAGGAATATATTATATGTGTATGATAGTGTTTCGATACATATGCATTTTTGCAAGTGCAACCAGCAGAGGGTGATCTGAGGTTAGCTTAGGGCGTGCATGATTTATTTTATTTTTAAACACACTGCTAATGTGTAGCTGTGTGCTGCCCTTTCTGTGAAAGGAAACTATCAAAGCAGGCATCAAAAAAATTAACCCCCAAATAATTTAAATAAGGCACCTATCTCTACAAATTGACCAGACTGATCAAAATACTACAAGACTTTTAGATGGCAAACCACTCTGTGAAAAAGTACATGCTCTTTCTTATGTAGTACCTTAAGAAACATGACCCCTTGGTTGCTATTTCTAAACTTGGTAAACACCAGTGAACATGAGACTTTAATTAAACACACATTTCATTCTTCAAAAAGTGCTCCACAAATAATATAGGGTTAGAAATTTTAGACATGCTTGGCTATTAATAGAAGTTTGTTATCGGTGTCTATTTAAAGATTGAAATCAATAGGGTGGACTCCCAATAAATGCCTACAGGATGAAAGACTCAAAGGGCAATTTTACACAAACCTGCACAAAGTTCAACAAGATTTATCTTGGAGCGCATCTAGAGAGCTAGTTTGCTCTGCTCTCCTTCAGTTTGTAAGGGAGCTCAAAAATACTCTGGCATAATTCACAGTGCAGTTAGCTAGACTTTTCTCTGTCACTGCCCTTACGTTTTATAGCAGGGTAACTTGTGGTGCAATGATTGGTGGATTTTGTTGCTGGTTGAATAAACATCCACCAAACCCTTGCTAAAATGTAGGCTAGATGGGGAAGGACATACTTTGCTTGTTAGACTTGTATTGGGAAAAAGCTTCCAACCGATTCTTTAAGACACAGGTGTCAAACTTGCCGTGTTATGTTGCTGTCACATGACTTTTCATGTTTTCCTCATTTGCAGAGCTAGGATGGGCGTGGCCTGCATGTGACGCATCTAGTCCGAGCTGCCAGTTGACACCCCTGCTTTGAGAGAAATGCTCATTTAGAGTCACTCTGCTCTACCACTTTATGTACAGAATGTCACTCTAATGGGCCCATGGCTTTAGAGCAGTGTTTTTCAAACTTTGCAAATTTAAGATGTGTAGACTTCAATGCCTGGAATTCTCCAGCCAGCACTATGAATTGAAGTCTATACATCTTAAAAATGCCAACTTTGAGAGAGAGGGGAAAAACACCAATGCTTCAGAAGTTCTAAATCAGAATTTCTCCAGTCACTAAAGCAGCATCAAGCTCTCTACAGAATGTGATAGATCAGGTCCTCTTCGATAGGAAGATGATTTAATTATGTCCTGCTCTTTCCAAGGGATAGTAGCGGTGTTTTTCCTGGTGGTACATAAGTTCACTAGCCCAAACCTAAGCATGCAAGAGAAGAGCCAATAGTCATAAAAGAGGGGAGTTATGTCCACAGCAGCTGAAAGTAACCAGTAGTAGCTGGGAAGATTTCAACCCTTATGTTAGTCTCCTCCAAGGCCACTCAAATCACCCACATTGCAAAACTTGTGTCAAAAGATAGGATACACTTCCACATTGGATGAGAAGGATCCAAAGCTAACCAGTATGGGCTGGAAATGAGAAGAAATCTGAATCGTACACATGTCCTTAAAAAAATGTTAGTGAAGCACCTTTAAGTCAAAGTCAGTGGGATGTGAGAATATGACTGCATATATCCACAGAATGTAATTCAGTTAAATTATATCATTTTTATACACCTGGAGATGAGATCTTGGTGTAAAAAGGTTGTACTAAGTCGTTGTGCTGTTTGTAAAGGCAAGTGCCTTGTTTTGTTAAAACTGTAATCTTCCCCACCCACCCACTGCTTTAAAACAATATGTAACTGCAGCAACCCATTCCAATAACATGAGGATGTTCATAATCCAAGACAAGCTGCAGTTATTTATTTAATACAGCTAAGGATGTGCTATTGCAATATCATTTAAGTTTAAAAATACACACATGGACAGGGGAGTATCTAGATCATGGCTTATAATCCACTAAGTCTATAGTTCAGGCAGACCCATACTGAGAATATATTTATTCTCTTATTTTTAGGACAGTCTTGAGCATGTATTTGCTTTTTCCTTCCTCTTGTGGCTATAAAAAGATGGCAAGATTTTCTTTTCATAGCACTGCCAATATTATGGTTAATTGAAATAAAGCAATAAAAAGGCTTGCAATAAAATTTTTAAAAGATAAGGAAAACATTGGAGACATTGTGAGAGTTTCCACTCACCAAGGAGTGCCAACCACAGAGAGGAAATGTCCTAATTTTCCATTCATCGTTATCATGTGAGGACTCTCAAAGGGAACCTTCATGAATTCCAAATTTATTTCCATTTGTTAACTTCTGAAATGTTCTTCTGCAGTGATAAACCCTCTTTGTAAAGAAATGCTTCCAAAAATGGATGAACAAGTCAATGGGGACATTTTTTAATTATTTATTATTCTTATTGTTTGCAGAATTTTTTAAAAAATCATATTCTTTTGTTACCATAGATTATGTTATATTGTGTGCCACCATCCCATCTGTAAGGAAGGAAATTGTGTCTGAACAAGAGTTGAAATCTGAATCTATACTTTTGTTTTAGTTGGAAACTGAAGTTCAATGTATCTGGAAGGCAAACTAGAAAAGTCAGATATATGGGCGAAAAATGTTGGCCATAATATAGATCTGGAAAACTGGGAGAGAATGTGGGTATCAAATTACAAATTAATTACATCTACAGCATACAGAGAAAATCAATATAAAATGTTTTACAGATGGCACCTTCCCCCTGCTAGACTGGCAAAAATGTTTAACTCAGACCCAAAATGTTGGAAGTGTGGAAAAGAAAAAGGCACCTATTTCCATACCTGGTGGACATGTCAAGAGGTGAAAAAATATTGGAATTTAATTAGACAATGGCTAGAAGAAATTATGAATCAGAAAACTGAACTTAACCCGGAAATGTTTTTATTAGGCATAACACAAACATGCAATAAAACAGATAGATATGTCATGTTACATATATTAACAGATGCAAGGATCTCGTATGCACAACTCTGGAAGGAAAAAAGGGTTCCAACGGAAGGCATGGTTATAAAAAATAATAGATTGTATAAAGATGGACAGGCTAACGATGAAAATGAAAGACAGAGAAGATTCAATTTATTACCGGGCCTGGGATGCCTGGTATGAGTGGCTTAGAAATAAAAAGAAAATAAAATGGCAATTAGGAAAAGAATGAAGGAATATGTAAATATATTATAGAGAAGATTGATGTGTAAGGATAAAAGATATTGATTTATAGCAAGAGTAAGATGTAATGGTAAAGGAATAAGTAAATATATATACTGAAGAATGCAAAGAGATAGAAAAGATGTCTTGATGTTGATTATAATATATAAAGTTTTTATTTTATGTTTTTAAAAGTTCAAAACCGAATAAAATTTATTATAAAAAAAATAGAAAAGTCAGATATACAATGCATTGCTCTCACCCGTCAGTGGGATCTGTTTATCTGTTTGCAGCATTTCAAGTAGGTAATGGAATGGAGCCATCTTTTTAATAGATCTCATATTTTCTGCTTTGTATTAGTTATTCAACAACCTGCCCTATCCTTTACCATTTCTGTCTTTTTTAGTTTGGTCAGTAAACAAAATAAAGAAACTTACTAATGCTTTATGTCCCATAAGGTCTTTTTGTGATGTAGCTCAGGGCACTGAAGATAATTAAAGTTAGGGGCAGATTCAGCCACCCAACTCTGCTCAAAAGGCTGGAACAAGAGCACAAGGCAAAGATAAATAGACCCTAGAAAATTATTAGGACCTTGATATGTGCAACTTGCATCAAGATATATTTAGGAACAGCAATAGCCTCTCCTTTTTATGAATAATTTTATTAGAAATTTCATTGTATAGATAAAACCAATACAAATATAAGAAAATAAAATGGTACAAAGAAAAAATAAGTTCAAAAAAGAGAAAAGAGAAAGAGAAAAAACGTATTTCCACCTTCGTCACAGCAAGCATTTACTTTTATTTTTGCAGGAATAGAAATAGTCTCTTAATATTGATCTCCCTATACTTCTGTTCTTTACCTATGAACATGTTGCTATACGCTTCTCAGAACTGTAACTTAAAGCAGATCCAGATTAGAAAAATTTCCTAACACGAGTTCAGCGGCAGACACAATTACCCAATGCTGTTCCTTATAAGTCTTCAGAGAGGGGTTAGTCTCTGGACTTGGAAAGACCCAATACTAAGACCAGCCAATTTTACCCATGGAAATTCAAGCATAGGTAGATTCTGAACCAGTAATTCTATATAATTCCCTAGCCCAGCCTAGGGTGGCTGTTTTGGAAAAAAAGATAAAAGATGAAATATTATGTAAATATGTATCTAAATTAAGCTTCCAAAAAACAAATGAAATATAAATCTAATAAGCAAGTGAAAAATGTGATTTCATGATACTCATTCAACAGTTCAAAATAGCTAAGGTTGCCCATTCTTGCTTTAAAATAACTATTTCAGAATTTAATGTCCAGTAAGATTGGTTCAATCTATTCAGTAAGGAGCAAAAAAAATATTTTTTTTTAAATCCATTCTCCATAAATCAATAAGTTAGAAGATACTTTTCAGTGGAATCAAATCAGGCACCTGGAAAGTGAGGAAGCACCTAATGAGCAATGTAAAACCCATTGTGTGCTACAGCTGGAGAAAAGTCACACTAGGATAACAGGAAGCTGGAATGAGAAGTTACTCTGTTTATGTTTGTTACATGACTCTGAAAGTTTTGCTGGTTTTATTTTGAGCAAGGCTTAGAGCTAGGTTTCAGGTTCTTCCTATGTTAAAGACCAACTGGTTTGTCTGCTCCTAGTAAGTGGGTGGCTATTTCTCACTTCCAGGTTTTGTTACATGCCATCTGGACAAGTTTTTGCAGTTGCTCAACTCCTGTTGGAAGATTGCAATCAAAACTCTTTCCAGGCCACACAAAGATTTTGCCCTTTGTTCACCCCAAAGGCATTTGTTCTGGACATAACGCAAAGTTTATATACAACTGATTTCCGTAAACTACACTGAATCCATTTGCAAGCAAGGTTTATCTCACTTCCTTGGCAATGTCCATGCAGGCATATTGGGGGAAGAGTTACTGTATTCTTATCCTCTCATAGTCAAGTCCAGTCCAGATTGGGTTTACTATTCTTGGGAAAAGGGTGTGATGTTGGTGAAAGAAAATAAGAAAGCATTATGGTACTGATATTCTGGCTTTATCTACTATCAAACTCCTGGCCCACGGGCCGGATGCATCACACGTGGGCCATGCCCATCTCCAGGTTAGCAAAGGGGGAAAAAATCATGATGCATCACATGATGATGTGACGCCACAAGTTTGGCACCCCTGATCTACTTATTAAATAAGAAATTGTCCCTTCCAAATTCCAATGCTGTATTCATACAGCATCTAAATCAAACAAAGCATATAATACAATGTGGGAATCCAATTATTTCCATCATCTCTTTCTCTCTCTTTTCCCATGGATTAAATGTCAAGCAAAGTTTTTTTTTCAAATGGGAGATTCTTCTGATGTATAGTTTTGATATCTGCTAAAAAAGATATAATGTAGATAATTGTGTTGTTTCAGTAAATGTGTGTTTCAGCAAGAATCTGAGTTTAGTGAACACAACAACCATTTCTATGTATTCCCTCTTCTTTTAACCCTCTGAAAATCTTTAAGACAAGCAAGTATTATAGCTGTGGAAAGAGATATAGAATGTAAAATGGAATAGTGATGTGGAAGTACTACATCAGACCCTGCTGGCCAGAGATCTTCATAGCAGAAATTCATCTCAAATATATGAACAGAGAATCAGCAGGAAGAGGAAGAATAGGAAGGAGATAGGAGAGATTTATGATATGCATATCTTCTTTAGATGATTATTTTTTAAGATTATTTTAAATAAAGTAATCTAGAGGATATAATTAGTAGGATCTAGCTGAAAGTAAACGGAAAACAAACTGGAATAAGATTAGATAATACTCTGGGTAAAATATGTGCATCTGTTTAGTAATCTCATGCTTGAGTGTCACTTACATAAAAGAATAGCATCATTTATGAGAGGGAAACATCACCAGGCTTGGGGGAACCTCAGCATTTGCAAAGTTGAAAGAAAAGGGAATCCTTGAGGATTTAGTACAGAGGGATGTGCTAAACATGCCCAGTAACTATGGAATCATAAATATATGTTGGCAAGAAAGAAAAGTACAGTTGGCATGAAAGTACAGTGTTAACTATTTTTTTCGGAGGGGATAATTTAATTGAAACTAATTTTTAGTTTATTTGGGCTAGTAATTGTCCTAAGTATGAATAGCTCAAATCAGCAAACTAAGAAATGAATTTCACAAACATCAAAATTTCCACCTACTTGTTTGTCATCACATACTTCATCTGATTTTCTAAGAACATTTCTATTTATATATTGACGTAAACAGTGCTAGATGCATAACCTGAGAAGCATTCAGTGCAAAACTCAATTTAACTATGAGCTCGAATATTAGTATAAAAGCAAAGGGACCCCAATAACAACTTAAAAAAAAACCTGCCCCGTTTTGTTAAAAAGCATAAGTTTTTATGAGCTAACGCTCACATCAATGGATTCATCCTCTATCAGTCTATCCTCTATCAAGTCTAGCCATTCCACGTGTCTGATGAAATCTATCCAATTCTCCTTCTCCAACAGCAGCACCCAGAGTAGTTTACTTTAACCATGAAGAAAAAGAAAAGACTATTTAAAGAAATGCAACTGTTTCCATTCAAATCCAGGCATGGGACTATTTTGTGCCACATGGCTGAACATTTGTTCCTTAATCTTGTTCCAATCAAATAAAGCAGTCTCTAGATAAATTTTAGTTTTATGAGGGAGGGAGGTGGGTGGCAGAGGCGGGAGTGGTATACTTCCAAAATCAACACCCAGAAAAAAGTACTTTCCCATATCACTTCTTTTTTTTTGGCAGGCATTCGGGACACACCAGGAGGGTAAGCGAGGGTTGTATAAAATAACACTCACACATAACAGCGTGTTCCAGACCAAAATCAAAACAATTATTCCCATAACCTCTGAATTTTGTCACGACTCTTAATTAAAATACTGTTTCTTCACTCAAAAATGTTTTATTGAATTCGCTGGGACTTATTCCCAGGAGCCTAACTGCCTAAGCTTGTAAAACCAGTGGTGTATTAACCATTAAGCAGACTAAGCACATGCTTAGGGCACCAGGTCCAAACGGGGCACCACAAAGTTGAGAAAGAAAAAAAAAAGCCAATGAAATTTGTAAAAAAGTCTTCTATGTACAAAGGAGGGGGGCACCAAGATTTGCCAGTGTTTAGGGCACCAGTGAGCCTTAACGCATCACTGTGTAAAACCCATATTTACAGAGAAGACGCTTGTAAGTGATCGTAGCAAATGTTATGTTTGCTAACGCAAACTTATGAATCCAGCAAGCTTTGTTGTTTGAGGATTTAATCCTCATGTAGTAAAAACCTGCAGGTGAAACTGGTTCGCATCTGTCTAAGTCCTTTCCTCTTGAATAGTCTTTGGGCAATTAACCTGCCTTGCAAAACAAAATAACCCCCCACCCCCTAAAAAAAAGAAGCAAACAAGAATAGATTTTGCATCTCCCGATTTGCAGAGGGTTTTTCCGGATTCCTATTTTTACCTTGACAGCCAAAGATGTAACTATTTAAAAAGCTCTATTTTTGAAAAAAAAAATAAAAAATAAAAAATTCCCTTTTTGTCGAAAGAAAGGAAAGCCTTGGACCAACCAGAAGTGTTAGAGCAAGATGGATAAAAGACGGCTTCCTGCGTCAGAACACCACTTCTCAACACGCTTCGCGGGCGAACGCCTTATATGGGAGGTGTTGGTCGATTGTCGTCTGGAAAAGCAAATCAGAGGGCGAAAGGCGGGCGCTCGAAGCCCCGCCTCCCGTCTATATAAAAGGGACCCGCGGTTCCAAGAGACGCTAAAGCCTCCGTTGGGTTGAGACTGCTGTTTCGTAGCGGAAGAGCATGCAGAGTGTAATATTTCTGGCGTTCCAGCACGACTGCAGCCGAATGGAGAAAAGCGCTAGCCGTTGCCAGAGCAAAGAAGAGAAAAAGGGCAAGATGAAAAAAACCATGTGAGTATTTAAATCGAAAGCAAAAAAAGAGAGAGAGAGAATGTGGCTAGAATGCTGCAATCAGCATATTTTAGCCAATTCAATTCAGTTTATTACAGTCATAGATAGACCAGAGACCATTGAATTGAATAGTCTTTGACATAGTTAAACAGGAATTGCTTTAAGTTAGTTTGGAAAAAGCCTCAGGATCATAAGCTTTTTTTCCCCCTTCCAGCCAATTTGGAGGCTCGACGGAGCACGTTTTAAGCGAGGGCTTTTGCGCGTAGGACAGGTTTCCTCGGCACAGCATTGGTGGAATGATCGCATTTCTAAAATTGCTGGGAAGTAAAGGAAGATGCACCATTTTGAGATCGCTTATTAATCCTTGTACAGCACGATAACGTCAACCGTAGTTTCTTTATGGCTTACATTGTGGGATCTCTGGCTGTTTGATTTATGGTTCAGCCTATTGTGCAAAGCCAAGCAGCTGAATTTGTTACATAAATATTTCAAGTGCAGGCTATGTGCCTACTGTTCCCAAAATGACTAATCTCAATTTTTTGGTTTTCAACACCTCCCTATCTGAAGTTGTATGCATAGGTGTTGCCTATATGATGCATTAAAACAATGGAGGCTTACAAGCACTTCTCTTGTGAAACAGAGTAAAAAATAGTGTGTATGAAGGTGCATAAAGTAGTTTTAGATTCTTTGGAAGCATTTAAAAAGAGTGAGATGAAGTCCTCTAAATTCTGGTCTGCCAGTATTCTAATTCACTTAAGGGCTAAAATTCTTTGGAGACAATTTTGCTACTTAAATTTCCTTTTTTAAAAAATCACATTGAGTCATGCAGTTTGGCCACTAGCCCAGCTCTTGAGTAAATAAGGTAGATTTTCCATTAGAATAGAAGGTGAGTGCTGCTTGTAATATGAATTCTTCCTTGTTTTTGCTGATTATATCAATCAGCAGAAACTCATCCTGCAGATGAGTGGTCTTGATTTGCTACTAATTTCTACAGAGAATTAAAAGTGCCTGCAAGGAAGAATCCCTTGGAAGCTGAGAAAAAGTAACTTGCTTCTGCAGAATGTGATAATTATGATCTAAAATTAATCCTATATTATGCAGTCTGCACCATGCAAACACTTTTATTTTGAAAGTTAAGGATAAGGGAAAGAACATAAAACTGCTTTCATTTGGATCTCTTTGCAACAACAAAAATGAATGTGATTTCATCTTACCTTTTTACTAGTTTATAGCATAATTATAGCTCTAATATATTGCAATACACTTTAGAACATATTTTTTACTACTGAACCTGTATTTTGGAACAGTCATTGTTGATTCACTGCCACAAACAATATGTAAGAATTTTCTTACAAATGAATAGGCTAGTGAGCATCAAGCAACCCATAACATTTCTGTATAGTATTTCTTAAATATGGTTAATAATTTTTAGTTCACATAATTCATGTGATGGAGAATGAAGATGTGCATGTGTATTAGTTATTACCAGCTGTAGTTAATAAATTTCCAAATGGATCTGGGAAACCAATGCTACAACCAAGCTCTGCTTATGTTAAATTAATGCAAGCTGAACTCCATCTATAGTTATTAACTATAAATTTACGGTGAACTATAATGTATTTTTTGGTAAAAGGACAATTGAACTTATTTATACTTTCCTCCTTCATTTTAGCCTAAAAGATTGGAAGGCAAGATTGAATTACTTTCTGCAGAATTCCTCCAATTCTACCAGTGCAAAGGCTAACAAGAAAGGACAACAAAAGACATGTTTTAGGTATGTACTTCATATTTCACATTGATGGATCTTTATGTAGTCAAATTATTTATGGAATTTGTGCCCTTTGAAAACCTTAAACAATTTTATCTTGTTTTCACAGACCTTCTCCTGAAGAAGCTCAGCTGTGGTCAGAAACATTTGATGAACTTCTAGTTAACAAATGTAAGTTGCTTTAAAAATAATTAACAGACAAGCACATTTGCTAATTCTAGAAAGTTAGTTTTTAGGAAAAGTGATTCAGAAGGGAAGGAACCAGAATCTTAGCTACTGAGAATTCTGATGTATGTTTGCAGTTTGGTAGTAATATTCCTAGTTTAGTTCTTAACTCCCTAGGCCCCGGATTGCAAGAAAAAGCTTTTTTCTTCTCTAGGCACAATTCCCAGGTGCTTTCTGTGAAATAGCTACCTGTGTATTATATTTGTGCAATTCTGTTCTGTATTTTAGTTTAGTATTTGGCCTTTGTAGTTTGTATTCATAGGTTTAAAAACTCCCATCAGTAGTTACAGAGTTGGAAATGCAGGGGTCCCAACTTTAGTTGAAATTTGAAATCTCTGGATCCTTAAGATCTCATTCTTCTCTTTAAATGGATCCTAGCTACTTGATATGGCAGCAGCTTCCAGGGCTGATACTTTTTTTGTTCAAATAAAAACACATTGTACAATATTCTTTTTAAATAACTGTAATGCACACTTTGATTAAAGATACGGAAGCTATTAGCTTGTCAGCTACGCAAAAGTAATCTTGGTCCTATTAAACTTTCTAATTGCATCCTATTTGCTGCAAAGTGGACTTAGGTCACTCTTTCCATAGTGGCTGTCTTCCAAGAGTTTATAGCTCTTCCATAAACATGTTCTCCAGTTTAAAGGTTAACACATGCTATCAAAGTCCAAAAGAGAAATGTTCTAAAAAAAAACCTTAGTGGCTTTAGTTTAGTGGGCAAAAAAACACTATTGTTTAAATTTAGCAATCTACAATATTTTAACCTGTAAAAATTGGCCAGCTTCTTGAGCTTGCTCATGTTCTTTCTGACTTGTTCTGGTACATCTTTCTTAAACAATTTAGAGGAGGGATAGACAGAAAAATCCAAGGGCATGAGAGAAGGGAAAAATGTGTATTGTTACATCTACAACATTCCTGGGATGCTTTGCATGAATTGATCTTTTTCACATTTCTTTGCAGATGGTCTGGCAGCTTTCAGAGCTTTCCTGAAATCTGAGTTTTGTGAAGAGAACATTGACTTCTGGCTGGCCTGTGAAGATTATAAAAAAATCAAGTCCCCACAAAAACTGACAGCCAAAGCTAAGAAGATTTACAGTGACTTCATTGAAAAGGAAGCTCCTAAAGAGGCAAGTAGACTGACTTAAATTGCTCTTTTTCATTAGTTCAATTAGTTCAAAGAAGTGTTCTCAGGCTTTTGGTTTCACTATTCCAAAGAGGGATTCTCTTAACAGAAAACAGTCATTTTAGAATTATAACTAGCTTTTAGAATTTATTAACAAAATTCCTTTTAGATTTCTGCTCCATTATATATTAGCATCTTATGTAGACTTGTCTGTATAGCATTCTATAACTTTGTATATCAGTGCATTGCTATAGGTTTAGGATCTTTTGCTATCAAGAATTTGGAAAGGACAAACTGAATTCTTCTATATAATAAAAGATTTCAGAAAATACTGAATTCTCGAAATACATCTCATACATTTTTTTTCAGTAGTGGCTATTGGAGTTGTGCAATGCTTTAGGATTTGGAAACAATGCTTCACAATATGCAGAAGTGTGAATACTAGCATGTATGTATTTCCAGAGTTGTGTGGACAATGCAAAAAGTCAAAGTACTGGCACAGTTACTGTTATACAACAAATAACAGTTGCATTTGTTTTAATGAGTTGCTTGTTCAATTTTTGAAGCACCTTTTCTGGATCAAAATTAAACCATTGCATAGATCCAATAGTTGTACAAGTAGAAGCATGGTGGACATTTTTAAAGCTGAGAATCGTAATTACTGTGGCAGGAGGATTTGACAAGAGAAAGGAAATTTTATCATTCAGTGCAGCTGTCATCTACCTTAAATTGCTTTAAAGCAGACTTCTTGATGAGTTGGACCTCAGTTCTCAGAATGCTATGCTGTTTGGAGAGAATCATGTAGGAAGGGTACAAGATTGGGGAGGATTGTTTAAGAACAACTGTTCTTCCCTATAGATTTGCTTTGGCTAATAGATGTATAGCAGGGGTGTCAAACTCACATCATCATGGTGGCGTCATGTGACATAATTGGGATGTTTCTCCCCTTCACTAAACTGGATGTGGGCATGGTCAGCATGTGACGCATCCGGCCCATGGGCCGGGAGTTTGACAGCCCTGATGTATAACAATCGGCCTCTGATTACTTGATGATGGGGAATGAGCATACCCCGAGAATCCAGTATCCTGTAGCCCAGCCATTTTTGAAGAGCATATTATCCGTGCAACAGTATCCTTACAAATTTCTTCTTGTATTACAGATCAACATAGACTTTCAGACCAAAAACAGTATTGCTCAGAGCATCGAAGAAGCCACATACACATGCTTCAGTGCAGCCCAGAAGAGAGTTTATAGTTTAATGGAGAACAATTCCTACCCTCGCTTCCTAGAATCCGAGTTCTACCAGGAATTGTGCAGAAAGTCACCAATCAGCAGAGACTCTCAGGAGACATGAATCCATAAAGCAGGAAGGGAAAGAAAATTCCAAAGAATAATCTGCCAAATAAAGGAAAGAGGACCATGTGTCTTTGCTGGCTCAGTAGGTCCGATGAACTGAATGCAAAGGATATCTGCCCAAATGGCAATTTACAGTTATTCAGCTGATGGAACTAGTTGACTTGGGCAGACTCTAGCAAGTTGCCCTATTAATGTTTAAAGGTAACCACACAAACTGCTGGCCAGTTATTAAGGAAAGCTGATTTTCCTCCCCATATATGTATTTATAATGTCTTGTGCAGCATTGGACTGGTGTGGATCATCCAGCTTTGTATGTGAACCTGGATATGCTGATGCTCATAAGAAAAACCAGTGCCCTCTATGTATATTTAAATATAAACAAGCTCTAGGACTGTTCTTGCAAGCTGACGTTTTGTGAGACCTGACAAATACTTTGAATAATTGGCTTTTGTTTTTAAATAGCCAGCAGTATGTAATCACTGTATCAGCTTCCCTAAGCAGGTTTTTCCCTGCAGATCATGCAGCTTTGTACCGATGTAGCAGATTGCCTCATGACTGTTACAACAAATACCAATATTGTGGTATGATTTCTTCGAGATAAGAGCAATTACTTAATTGATTTAAAGTACAGAGCATGATGACCTGCTAATTGGCTAGGGACAAATTCAGCCTGTGGTCATATGCCATTTGGAGTAAAACCTGGTCTAGAATTCAAATGAATGCTGTGAGTGTTTGTGTTTATATAGAGAATTTGTTGTACACTCCTGTCAATGTTGAACGTACTGACTTTAAGGACAGGCTTCAGTGAAGTCTTCTGTTTTGAGAAGCAGATGTTTCAATAAATTATTTTTATTTTATTAAGAACAACTTCTCTTCATTTCTCTGGGATTGGAAGGGAGAAGTGGATTGTATAGGCTAAACTAAACAACCACTCGATTTATCTCAGTGTGATGTGTAAAATCAGGAAGCCACTAGAATGTTTTACTGCTCCAGTGGGGTTTTTTGCCCAATTGCCAGCTAAAGCAAAAAGATTGAGCTATTTCCTGTTACAACATATAGTGGCAAACCCAGGGTAAAGCACCATAATTCCATTTTCTGTGAAATGTCAAGAAAACACTGGCCACAGAAGTACCTGTGAACATACAAAATTTAAAATATGAATATACCCTGAGGATCATATAATGGAATGTAAGAAGGCACAATTGCTGGGATGCAATTGGGGATTTAACCTGATGATATGTATCCAGCTGACTTAATCAAGTCCTATCTGAGTCACCTAACTACGTGCAAGACCCTTTCATGGTCCTGTGAACGGTTATCAGCAAAGCTTACCTGACTTAGCCCTTGATTAAAAATCAGCTGGATTCATTTGTCATCACAGGGTGATGGTCCTTTTAGATAACCTGAAAGAAGGGAGTGACCATTCTCTGCAATTTTCAATTGTCATACAAAGTATCCTGTTACTCTAGCGAACAATGGAGAGCAAAGATTGGGAGAACATTTCTGTTGCCTGTTCTTGAAGATGCAGGATGGAAATCTTTATAAAGCTTTATGGAGCAATAAAATTATCAGGGATCACTATTTCAGAGTGTGGGAACACCATGGCTAAGAATTACAAAGCATTCCTTTCATAGATGGGTGAGGTGTGGGAGGGAGAATGCCTAGAAAATATGGAAATTGGTGTGTTTATATCATATTTCATCACATGTAAATATGTGGTGTGTGTTTATATCATATTTCATCACATATAAATCCTCATTTGCTCAGTATGAGTGGTACATTCCTGGTAATCAAATTCCAAGTTCACTGAGAGCTAGATCTAAACCTTGGTCAGTACAAAAAGATCTTGTGTACTAAAACGGATTTCTAATTGGCTACCTTGTGCTGAAATTGAGATAGTTTTTTTTAATTTTTTTTCATAATATAGCCTAAAACAGGCTACTTTAAAGTGTGTGGACTTCAACTCCCAAAATTCTCCAATGGATTTTCTAGGCTTTTTTATTGGGATGCTCCTGAAATTTTCGGCCTCCTCAAAAATCACTAAGATGAAGAAAGTTACTCTGGCTTAATTTATTTTATTTGCTATTTTGATAAACGGGCATATATTTCCCTACAAAATGTCATCTTGAACCATACCTAATGAATATGGTTGCGTAGCGGCAGTAATGGCAACTAACAGGACCACTTAGAAATTAGACTTGTCCCACATTTGAAAAGGCATAAATCTAATTCCATAAAACAGGAATAACACCCTTCTCCAAAACATTTAGCAATACTGCATTCTCCTGATCTAAGATACATACAAATGATTTGGCACTCCATACACTGCGGTATGCCACATTATTAGGGATTGTTAACATCAGAACCTGCATGGTGTATAAATCAAAGTTTTAATCAGGTTAGCAAAGAGATTCACAAACCTTTTCCTTTCCATTTTGCCTACTATACTCCATATTTCAATAAGGCCAAATTTTAGCTCTAAATACAGACTTGACTACTGCATTATTATAAATTAATTCATAAGCAATAAAATGGACTAAGCCATATTAATGAATCATAGTTAAGCCCATATATAGTATATTATACTTCATACACATTAGGTTTTCAGATATTAATGCAGACTAAACAAACCAAATTATTTTTTAGACCATGGGTGTCAAATTTGCTGTGTCACATTGCTGTCACGTGACATTTCGTAATGTTTTCCCTATTCATGGAGTTGGGGTGGGTGTGGCCTGCATGTGATGCATCTGGCCCATGGGCCACCAGTTTGACACCCCTGCTTTAGACCATAGCATAAACCAGTTTTGAGTTCCTTGGAAGAAATTTTCCTTTCCTCTTTACCACCACCACCACCACCACCACCATCATCATCATTTCTTTCCTCTATCTTTTGACTACCTAGCTGCAGCCCACTTTAATACAACTGCAGCCCTACCAAATAAAAGTATTGAGCCGTGGTGACTCAGTGGTTAGAATGCAGTATTGCAGGGTAACATTCCAATTGCGAGGAGTTCGATCATGACCAGCTCAAGATTGACTCAATCTTCCATCCTTCTGAGGTCGGTGAAATAAGGACCCAGATTGTTGGGGGCAATCTGCTGACATTTGTAAACCACTCAAAAGAGTGTTATAAAGCACAATGGAGCATGATATAAGTCTAAGTGCTATAGTACTATTGCTATTCTAGATGAGGATGTGGAAATTAGGGTCTATATGCTACCTATCCTCTATGACTCAGTCATAATCCAGTCAAATTATCAATTTAGTTCAGAAAAGTGACCTGGGTTGATTCAAAAACTGGAATTAATTGGAATACTGTTCTAATTCACTCTGAATGTTGAAACTGAAGACTGAATGAGTTTGAATACATTCTGGTTTTTAAATTGATTCAGAAAAAAATTCTGCCTATATGAAAAGCAACCAAATCCTTTGAATTAATTTAAAGGATTCAAATTCAATCTGACAATCTGAATCCACTTTCCAATTTGATTTAGAAAGGCAATAAAATCAAAGTTTCGAGAAATCATCTTTGAATTGATACTCTCATTGTCAAGCAAATTAGAGAAAATTCAGTTTCCTATTCCCAGTTAATTAACAATAGCAACAACAAAATATATTTATCCACTAATAAATTAAATTGTTGAAACAATGTTTACAGTAACTATGAATGGACTTTTGTGTCCTTAGCTGGTGCTTTATTCCTATATTTAACATATTCAGGTGCAAATTATGTTTCATTTATAAAAATAATGTCTTCACTAAAATCATCAGGTTCAAGTTAAAAAATATGTAATTTTCTCTAGTTGAGTTATTGGGGGTGGGGAGACAAAGAAAGGAAACATGAAAAGAAACTGGTGTTTGCACTTATGTTCAAATTTCTCATTCTATTAAACTGTATGTTTCACTGTTATGTTTTCACTATCCATTTCCATCAAAGAGATACTTGACAGAAAGAATATGAAGGAGTATTTATAATTCAATGCTGAATTCTGAAGGACCACAACCATCTGTAGAATATCTAAGAAGCACTTAATAACTTCAAAGCCGGTCCAAAGACTATGTTGAAAGTACTACAATACTCTAAATGTTTTGATAAATCCCTTTAGTTGTTATTAACATTAGAGAAGAGAGTGTGAAAACGAAAGTAGAAACAAAGATATTTTATGGATCTGTTCTGGGCATCCTGACAATGATTGCATTTGGCTTTTTTGCTATCTGTCTCAATAATTATGGATTTTTGTTTAATCTGCAGCTGCTAAAGGGCTACTGTTGACCACTACTTTTTCTCCAAGTGAAATGCTAGGCACTGATGTCCAAGTGGCAAACAATCAAATCTGAAATCTGACTCTAACTGGGGTGAATAATGAAAACTAAGGTTTTTGACTGGTGTCAAAACAGTCTCTAATGCTCTAGGTTGAGATGGCCTTCCCAAATTCTATAAATTTTAGGTAGAAGAATGGGGTGAATTGTTTCTCCTAATGTTTCCAGGAAATGGAGGAATTCAATAGTTTTTCAATGTATACCCCTTTGGAGTTACAAAACCACTGCTATTAAAATATGTTCAGTTCACTCAATATCTTTCCTTTAATTGCTTTCATTAATTAAACCAATTAAAATGGCTTAATTGAAGAGCAAGAAATCAGAGCAGCTGTAGATCTATCAGTAGCCCCTACAATGATTGCACAATTAAGCACAAGTTCTTCACACAGACCCCTTGGCCATCTCATAACTTAGTAACTAGACAAATACAAGTATACAATACTTATTCATAAGAGCTTTGCTAAACTTCTCTTCTTTGAAAGAATTTCTAAAGCAAATTTGTTTCCAACACAATGAAAGCGGGAAAAACATTGTTTTTCTGCCTAGCATCAGCTCATGTCTCATGCTAAACCATAGTTGAAAGAGACAAGCTCCTGTTATAGTATATAACAGGGTATCATATAATTGTCTTTGAAATAATAAAGTGGTATGCTTAGCCTAATATGTGAGCTCTTCCTGTAAATCAACTTAGACTGTCCTGGATTCAAGTCCCACAGTTTTTAGTTGATTTAGTTTTTTTAAATGTTCCCCTGAGAATGATTAATGTTGAAGTCCAGTACACTTTGAAAGCAACTTGTTAGGGAAGTTGTTACAAGTTCATATTTAATTGAGGAAGTTGACATCTTTCAACAGATCATAGGCTGCACAAGAGAAAGAGGTGTTTGACCCAAAACAAATTCTGGTTAAAAAGCACATCTAATAAGAGCAGATATCATTTGGGCAATAACACTAAATACTGCCTTGATATATATCAGAACAAGTGTCACTCTCAGGAAATCAAAAGCCCAGACAATTCAAATGAATATAAGGGTTTATTGCAAGCTTAAGCTTTCTCCAAGAATCTGAACTACTAACAGTTTAAGCAAATTGGCAGTAGATAAATTCAAGGTTGGCTGGATTTAGATCTCTTGTGGGAGCGAAGGGACTCAAAACTGTTGACACATTTGTCTGTGTCCCAGGCTCAGCCTGGTCATCTCCTACAACAGGCTTTTACATGTTGAGCATTCATTCCCGCTCTATGTAATTTGTCTAAAAAGAAACTTTTCAAATCTCTACAATTAAATGACCTTTTTAGTGTCATATGCTGGTTGGTTGGTTGGTTGATTGGTTGATTGTGTGCCATCAAATCATTGTTGACTCTTAGAGAACACATAGTTTACATTTTCTCCATTTTCTCTCCACAACCTAGTCTTTCGGAACATCCAATAGTTCCTCCATCACCAATGTAATGGTTCCATATTGCTGTTGGACATTCACTTCTTCTCTTTCCTTCCACTTTTCCCAAAATTACAGCCTTCTCCAGAGAGCTGGATCTCCACATATTGCCTCTGGAATAAAATATTGTAAGTTTGGTCATTTGTACTTTAAATAAGAAATTCTGCTTTGATTTACTCAATGATCTATTTATTTATTTCCTTGGTTGACACACATGTTGAGGAAACATATAATATAATTATCCTGAGGGAAAAACATATGTGAATATTGATTCACATACCCAATTGTCATGTATATTTGTTTTATCTGTATATCTTTGTGTATGTTCGCCGCCCTGAGTCCTTCGGGAGTAGGGCGGCATACAAGTCTAAATAAATAATAATAATAAAATAAATAATAATATATGTATTTACAAAATGCGTAGAAAGCTATTTTTCAGGGGCTAAATAAAACTGAAAGGCAGAGTGATGGGATGATGATTGCGTTGGGGAAAGAATGGGAAAAAAAATGCCCACTCACCACTTCAACTCACTGTGATGCTCCCAAAGGAACCTCTCATTCTTTCAGCATTACAGTAGTGCCCGGAGTTGAACTAAGGATAAAATGGTAGAGAGAGAAAACCACATAGTCTGCCTTGAATTTCTTGTGGTAATGGTAGGGTGGGGGGGTATAGAACTACACAAAATAAATATACTAAAAACTTCCTTCTTGGCTGCAGCTAGCATAACAGGAGTTGAAATCCAATTTGCAGCTCTGTCTGACATAATGTAAATACTTGCTGCCCTCCCTTTATTTGCAGGCTGGATTGTTCCACCTGCCTCAATCTTGGCTACTAAAGAATGTATTTACTTATATGTGAAAACAAAGGAAGTATTTGATAGGCTGCAAAGAGCTGGAATTTTTTATTGGCATGTACACTACTGAGCTAAGGAATAGCAAGCTTTATTATTTTTCACAATTGGGGAAAACATATTTAAAATGGCAAAAACAGACTATAAGGTAACTAGGTAAAAAAATTGCTGGGTGTGTGAAAAGGCTTCAACTATGTTTACTGTACTGTTTGAATCATGGGAAGTTAAGGTCTATGGAATTTCAAAAATGAGCTCAGAATAATTTATCGACGAGCCTATTCTGTCGCGGCCCCTGACCTTTGGAACCAACTACCCCTGGGGCTCCACCTGGCCCCTAACCTTTGCACCTTCTGCCATGATTTGAAGACCTGGTTGTTTGACCAATCCGGGCTGTGACCCCTCCCTGTGGGGGGGATGGTTCTTAAATTATTTTAAATTTTAACTTTGTTAACTATTATTGGGCTTGTGATTGGTTTAATTCTCTTTTAATTATTTATAATTGTTATTGTTTTAGTTGTGAGCCGCCCTGAGTCTTCAGAGATGGGGAGGCATACAAGTCCAAATAATAAATAAATAAATAAATATCACTGGGAAGGTACAATACTTCTGGATTTAGGTTTCTCCATTTCAAAAAACAATTACCAAGCATTCTTTGGTAAGGTTTCTATAAACTTGAAGAACAGGTTTTGTCCTTGCACTAACAATAACCAGAGCAGAAGCAAATTTTGGAAGAAAACATCCTTTGTTCCAAG
Source organism: Naja naja (assembly GCA_009733165.1). Lineage (NCBI taxonomy): Eukaryota > Metazoa > Chordata > Lepidosauria > Squamata > Elapidae > Naja > Naja naja. Next base: position 104,196,570 of record CM019150.1, on the reverse strand, counting down.
AATCATCTGTTTGTGAGGGCTGAAAAAAATGGCAAAAGATTATTTTGATTTTTTTCCAACTTAAGCTTTTCCTGGCTCCTCCATGAGGACAAATACACAAACCATGTGCCTTGGTCTCACACATGCTCAAAAATGATGCAGTAATTCCATACCAGATGTTGCCAGAACAATTCAGAGTTCCCATCAACTCCCTATCTTGGAGCAACTACATTGGTTCATTGTATGTGACCAATTTCTTCCATTGTAATAAGGAAAATGAACCTCACACAGCTCTAGTTCTTTTCTTTTCTTTGCCAAACTTGAAATCATAGTTAAGTTTCCCTTATTCTGTCTGTTCCTCTGTTATGTGGGAGTGTAGGGTTTAATCCTCTACTTGAAAGACACTGTTATAATAAAACACAGACTTCTGCTTTCCTAATAAGAGAAGTAAGCCAATTAGTAACTAAAGACTAAGATGGAAAAACTTGAATGAGTATGAATTACTTTAAGACACTTTATTTATTTTGTTTATATGGTCACCTATCTCATAAAATGATCCTATGTATCTCATAAACAATCCATCAAACGTGATTAAAAGCAGAAGCACCTTTTCCTCCAGGCACAAGACCAAATATCTTCTCAGTACAGTCCCAATCCTAGCCCAATACTTCTGCTTAGGGGAAGAGCCTCCAGGCACAAGACCAAATATCTTCTCAGTACAGTCCCAATCCTAGCCCAATACTTCTGCTTAGGGGAAGAGCCAGATCTTCACAGATCTCTGGAAGGCTAAAAGGCTAGGGATCCCTCAAGTGAGAGTCTGTTTCAAAAGGCTGAGATGGACATATCTCTAAGGTCCCATCAGGTGGCAACATTTAAAGGACATGGAGCACACCCACTTATCTAACCTAGTTGGATGGACAGATGCTCTCAGGGGGAGATAGTCCTATAAGTAATCCATCCATCCATCCATCCATCCATCCATTCATCATATTAATATAGTCACCCATCTCAAGAAAAATGTGTCTCTTGATAGCATAAAATAAATATTTAAATGGAATGAAAATGGCATGCGAATACAAATAAGTCAATCCTTCTTGTCAGAATAATGCTCCAGAAGGAACACTTATTTGTATACACTTTCCTATTACTTCCATTTGATTTTCCTCCAGAATGTTCACCTTTTTGAAATGACAGAAGAATAACATAATCTCCACAGTGCTATTTTAAAGGTGTGGCTTTCTATTCTATTCTTTTCTATTCTTTTCTTTTCTATTCTATTCTATTCTTTAGCAAAAACTTTCATATACTAACTTTAAAACCATGATGCTATGTTTTTCCTGATTAGCTCTTTTCAAATAAAATATTGTTGAAATGATACTTAAATCTAAAAGTTACAGGAGCAAAACACTCATCGTAACAATAGAAGGCAAATGCTAAGTTAATTTATTGCAATTTTAACACTTTCACTATATTTCCCCTATAAAAACAATACAAAACATAATCATTCTTTATATTTTCATTGACAGTAATGGAGAATCTTCCTTAAATGAATATGTACCGTGTTATTTTTCATGATTACGGAAATATTTTTTAAAATGACTTCTGGGCTGTATTAAACCATTTCCTTTCTCTCATACCACATTTATGTCACATTGGGTTGTCTAGTTGTCAGAAAGAACAAATACAAATAGTTCTGTATTGTTGATGGTAGAAAAAGTCAATAGCAAATCTGCTGATAGTTAACAAGGGAAGAATAAATGTTTATTAATACTAAGAGCCAGATGTTGGGAAGTAGAGCTGAAAGATTGCCCTGGAAGGAGACACTATCCTCTGACATCTAATGGGAAAAAAAACCCAGCCTGGATCAGATTTCCAAAAGCAAAGGAATGACTTCTGATGCCTTTGCTTTCTTCAAGATCTAAAAATGGAAGAACTAAAAAAGTCAGAAGGTTGTCTCCCAATGGAAAAAGCATATTCAGGAGGAGAGATTTTGCTCAGGCGTGCAACTGGGGAGGAATGCATGCCAAGAAGAAATGGTTGGCTTTCTTCTGCACACTTACAGGGATACAGGTCATTCTCAGCCTTGCCCTTTCCTACTGCTATTTTCACTTCCAAAACCAGAAGTCTGTTGCTTGTTAAAAATTCTCCTTCACAGTCAAAGAATACAAATGCCTAACAATTGTTTTCTGATCAATGTGACATTCCCCTTGGCCACAGTGGCGACTTTCCTGCATCCAGAAGCAACAATTAAAAAAATGGTAACAGGCCACATAGAGATTTGGACAGTGATGTCACGTTACTTAATGTTGCAGGGACTAGGAGGGTTTCAAGGACCCAGTTTGTTCCTTGCAATGCACCAGATCAAACAATATGCCAAATCAATATTTAAACCAAGGCTCTATGGAGCTTAAAATACCAACTCTGCCCTTTAAACCTGTCCTAAATGCCCCAATTTTTTAAAATGTTGGTCCTATCCCTGAGAGCTCTGTGTGGAACATATAGTTACCAAGCTGTGGGCTGCTTAACTCTGATTTAGCTAGGTAATAGGTATCATATTTCAGTTTTAGAGAGGCAAGACCTTTGATTGTCTCTTTCTCCATCTTTTCTTCTATCTTCCCTTTATCTTTCTGATCTGCTTTTCTCTATTGATACATCTTTACTTTTTTCTTCCTCAGAAAGCATACCCAGGAGTAGGTTGCTACCAGTTCACACCGGTTCACATGAGATGGTTGTTAATTTTATGGCCAGTTCAGCAAACTGGCAAATCCTAGCCCTGGCTGGCCCCGCCCACATGCCCCTTCCCTACCAGGAGTCCCCATGTGGCCCATTTTGGATCTCAGATAAGTGCAGGGCCATGTGGAGGCACAGAGAGGGTGAAAAATGGGCCTCCCAGAAGTTCCAGAAAGCTGGAAATGGAGGGAAAAAACAGCCTCCCAAAGGCTCGAGGAAAGCTTCTGGAGCCCGGGGTGGGTGAAAATGGCCCCCTGAAGCCAAATTTTTGTCCCAGAGTGGAGCAGGAGGCCAACTAGGCCATGTCCACCATGGCCATGCCCACCCAGCAAAACCAGTTGTTAAATTATTTTAAGACCACCCTGAGCATACCTACCATCATTACACTTTTTGAAATTAGTATAATAAATTAGTATTTTATATATATGCATGTGTATGTATACACACACACACACACACACACACACACCGTGTTTCTTCAACAATACGGCCCTTTTCTGTCCTTCAAGGAGATGAAGGTAGGGAGTGGTTACTTCCTCCATTTAAGGGAGTGCTAAGGGTGAATGAATGAATGAACCTTCCAATCCAAACATAAGAGAAAGGGAATCATCCTACAGATCCTGAGCACCCCCTTAAATGCTTAAACTCCTCACCTTCATCTCCTTGAAGGACAGAAATAGGATGGAAATCCACCTCCTGGATTTCTCCTCGCAAATTCCAAAGACACTCTTCCCTCTCTCCCTCCCTCCATCCTTCTTTGTCTGCCAAGCTTCCCAGAGGATTCTCCCAAAGGATCCAGCCCAAAGGAGGATTTATCAGAAGATTCACCCCAAAGGTGGGGAGTGCATTTAAGGGGGTGAATCCACCTTTGGGTGAATCATTTGACAGAATCCTCTGGGAAGCTTGGTGTTAAGGGTCTGTAGTAGGATGATTCTCTTTCTCTTCTGTTGGATTGGAAGGTTTGCCTCTGCTTGAAGGGCAAAATGGATAGACTACCAGGAGGGGTGGGGAGGAAGCTGCCCGGTCAGTCTGTATTCTTAGGGAACTGATGGAGGGAATGAGAGTAAAGAAAACTTAAAGAGGGGGGAAGGTCCATGGGGGGGTTGGGTGGCTGAAGCAAGAGGAGAGCACCTGACCGTACAGGGGACAAGACCATGACCCAAAGCTCTGGGGCGGGAAGCAAAGCGAGGTGTGGGGGGGAGAGAAACGATGGCATCACCCTCCCACTGCCACTTCCACCCATCGAAGCCTGAAAGACTCACCGACTTGCAGGACATTGTTGACGCAGCCACCATCAACCAAAGTGATGCTCCTGCAGGAAGACAGGCAGTTCTCGTTGGCAGCGGGGTCTGTCCCTCCGCTGCTGCTGCTGTTGTTGGAGACGGTGCTGATGAGAGAGGTGTCAGCACCGGCAGGAACCGTCGAAGCTACGGAGGCGGCTCCCCCGCCTGAGAAGCGGCTGAAACACTGCCAGTGGAGGAATGCGCAGCACTCCAAATGCAGCAGTGGCATGGGCAGAAGGGAAAGCAATGGTGGTGAGGAAGCAGCAGCGGCAGGTGCTGAAGGTCTCACGATGTAAAGTGCCCCAAGGCCGACATCCATGCCGCCGCTGCCCGCCCGCTGACCCGGCCTGCAGCCAGCACCATACCCGGGTTTGCAGCAAAGGCGCTTGGCAGGGGTAGGAAGCCCTCCACACTCTGCCATGATTGGCCATTAGGAGCAGCTGGTGGTGAGGCATGGCTACCCGCAGAGCGCTCTAGGTGAGGGTGCGCAGGGGGGGAAGAGAAATTAAGTCACCCCCAAAAAGAGGGCCTAGCCATTTTATCAGGGGGTCAAAAGAAAATAAAGAAAGAAAATATATATAAACAAGTTGAATCCCCTCGAGTCACCTGGGATAAATAAAGAGCCATCAAGTTTGACCTATCTACTTCCACCTATCGGTAACAGCTAGGATCAAACTGGCTTCCAGAACAAACATGCACCATGTTTCATGAACAAGCTCAGTGTGATGTTGCATAAACACAACACTTATGTTCTTAAATGTTTTCCCCAAGTATTCCTCCAGGAGGTTACCAATTACAACTTAAAGCTCCATGCTTCTTTGTAAATTGCAAAAAACCTTTTACCTCCAAAAGAAATAACATGGAACATAGTTAGTATACTACTGTTCCATTAAAGCAATTTCATGGCACAATGTGTTCCCCAATGTGGAAATAAGCCCAACATTTACATGTGTGTATGTTGAGTTACATTATGGCACTGATGATGTGTTAAAAATTTAGTCTCATTTATATTTATTTATTTATTTATTTATTTATTTATTTATTTATTTATTTATTTATTTATTTATTTGACTTATAAGCTGCCCCCTCTCCAAAAGGACTCGGGGTGGCTCACAGCTAAAATACAGCAATAAGAATAAATTAATTAAAAACATATTAAACACTAATAAGCCGAATTAAAATTAAAACCCCAATTAAAATAAACAACCCCAAAAAGTCAGCCCAGCCCAGATTGAAGAAACAGCAAAGGTTTTTAGCTCGCGGCGGAAGGTGCAGAGATCAGGAGCCAGCCAGAGCTCCGGCGAAAGAAGATTCCATAAAGTGGGGGCTGCCACAGAGTAGGCCCTCCCCCAGGTCACCGCCAAGCGACATTGAGTCGCGGATGGCACCCCGGGGAGACCCGTGCTGTGCGCACAGGACGGTTGGTATTTGATGCTGGGAGGAGTTGTTCTCGTAAATATCCTGGACCCATGCCATCATGTAGGACTTTGAATGTTAACACCAAAACCTTGAATCTCACTCGGAGGGCAACCGGAAGCCAATGCAGGTCGCGCAGGAGGGGTGTAATATGGGAGAATCGGGAGGCTCCCATCACTACCCGAGCGCGGCCGCATTCTGCACCAGCTGAAGCCTCCGAGTGGTATGCAAGGGCAGTCCTAAATAGAGAGCGTTACAGTAGTCGAATCGGGAGACAACGAGTGCCTGAGTGATCATGCGCAGGGCATCTCGGTCCAGATATGGGTCCAACTGGTGAACCAGCTGGACCTGGGCAAAGGCCCCCCTGGCCATGGCTCCCACCTGCTCCTCCAACTTGAGCCGCGAGTCCAGGAGGACCCCCAGATTCTGTGCCCTGTCCACAGGGGGTAACACCTCCTCCCCCATGACCAAAGATGGAACCTCCGAACTGGACCGAGATGTCGGTATGCACAACCACTCTGTCTTGGCTGGGTTGATTTGAAGCATGTACCTGTCCATCCAGATCCGCACCGCTTCCAAGCAACGGGACATCACAGAGAGAGCATCACTGATGTGGCCCAGGGTGGAGATTTATAACTGCGTATCATCAGCATACTGATGATAGCTCACCCCAGAGCCACGGATGATCTCACCCAGCGGCTTCATATAAATGTTGAACAAGAGAGGTGAGAGGACCGACCCCTGAGGTACCCCACAAGTGAGAGACCTTGGAGTCGACCTCTGCCCCCCTGCCAACACTGTTTGTGAATGTCCCGAGAGGTAGGAGGAGAACCACTGTAAAACAGTGCCTCCCACTCCCAACCCCCTGAGATGCCGCAACATGGTCAATGGTATCGAAAGCCACTGAGAGATCTAACAGGACCAGGACAGAGGAAAAACCCCTGTCCTGAGCCCTAGAGAATCATCCATCAGCGCGACCAATGCTGTCTCCATGCTGTACCCGGGTCAGAAGCCCAATTGGTGCAGATCCAGGTAGTCCGCTTCCTCCAGGAAAAGTGGCAATTGCTGTGCCACCACACTCTCAACAACCTTCACTAGAAAGCGAAGGTTGGAGACCGGACGAAAGTTGTTCAAACGGCTGGGTCCAGGGCAGGCTTCTTCAGAAGGGGCCTCACCACCGCCTCTTTCAAGGCGGCAGGGAACAGCCCCTCCCTCAATGAAGCATTGACCACTGCCTGGAGCCAGCCGCACGTGACCTCCCTGGAGGCATAAACCAGCCAGGAAGGGCACGGGTTCAATAAACATGTGGTGGAACTCAGCCACCACATGATCCTGTCCACTTCATACAGACCAAATTGCTCAGCTCTGCCCCTGTAAGAGGGAATGGGTGACCCCAAACAGGGCGGCTGGGTGGTTATCTGCGGATGCTATGAAGGTGGAGAAATAGGACCTTCTCGCCGCCCCCACAGCTACCAGGTAAGTCCTAATATGGGCTCTCAACTGGGCTCAGTCGGATCCGGAGCGGGTTGCCCTCCACCTACTCTCTAGTCCCCTTCTATGAAGCTTCATCTCCCGGAGCTCCTCGGTGTACCAAGGAGCTGACCGGGATCTGCGCTGAGTAAGGGGACGCATGGGGACAACCCTGTCAAGAGCCCCCACGGCTGTCTGTTGATTTGTTTTTCAAACATTTTCAAACATTTTTTAATAGATTATAAAAAAAATAATTTTTTATATGTGATTTGTGAATTGTTAGCCATGTAGAGTTGTTTTATCTTATACAGGTGACCATATATATATATATAAATTCCCAGTAATATACTAAAAGTAAGAACAAAGTGTTTTGTGTTTCAATTTTTTAATTACTTTTTTTGGTTTGTTGTTTTTTTTGTTAGGGTTTTTGTTTACTCTATAAATGTCTAACAGACACTGATGATGTGCATCTTGGAACTTTTCTGACTTCAGGTTGTTTGCATCAATCTAACACAGGATTTTAAAAACCCACTGTACTGTTCCACATGGAAAGTGTACTTATGAACAGAATGGAAAGTTTATTTATCTGGTACTTTAAACAGGCAGTCACAGACGTCAGAAGGAAAGCAAAATAATGAAAACAAAAAAGTGTGCCTAAAAGTAGGAGAAAGAGGAGGAGGAAAGGACAAAGAAAGAATGAAAAGTATTCCTTTTTCAAGCATGACCATAATCCAAGCTTAAATTCAGTCTTCCCAACAAAAGAAAAATAAAACAGCTTATGGTCAGCAACATTACAGGATACTTAAAGCCAAGAAAGGCTGGGGAAACTCTATAAAGCTCTAATTATATTAGGGAATCCTTTTGCTATCACCAATTTAACTTCCTACAGTTACCTTATGCATCACATAATATGACCAAAAACTGTAAACAACCAGAAAGGAGGAATCTTATTAAGAAACTGTGAAGATGGAATGGCAGATGGAGAGGTAATCATTGTATATGTGCCTTTGTGTGTTTGTGTGCATAAAAAAGAGCATCAAATGTGAGTTGCAACTCCAAAGATTGTATCAGGAAGGGATCAGACTGCCACTTCTGCCTTGTCTCAATTTATTACAAACTAAGTTTGTAAGAAGCAGAACAGAACAAGAAAAACAGAAAAACAACATTAGGAAGGACCTTGCAGGTCTTCTAGTCCAACTGCCTGCTCAAGCAGGAGATCCTTTACCAGACAAATGGCTGTCCAATCTCTTCTTAAAAACTTTGCGTGATGAAGCACCCACAACTTCTGAAGGCAAGGTTGGATCTCTGTTTGATAAGTTTCCATACATTACTTCTTCTCTTGCCTTCAAGTGCTTTGGAGAATAGATTGTCCCCCTCTTTTTTGTGGCAACCCTCAAATATTGGAACATTGCTATCATGTCACCCCCAGTCCTTGTTTTCATGAGACTAGACATAACCAATTCCTATATCAGTGTATCAGCTACCTTTTAAAATGTTACATCTAACTCTATCTGGGATTTAGAAATGAATGGCGATGATGAGAAACTTTTCACAAGTTAGCTTTGATGAGGAAAATGGGATCCGTCCAACATCCAAGGCCAAAAAGCACAGGACATTTTCTGTCCCTAAAGAGAGTTTGTGGTCATCCACTTTGCTGAGCTTTCCCTTCAAGATTCCTCCTTTGTGCTTTTGAGAGTCATTAGCCTTAAGACTTCTCATGGGGTCACTGACATTTGGACTTTTCTTTACAACAGTTACTGAAGTTTAACTGATGAGAACTCGGGGTGTCTCGTCAGGTTCTGTGACGCTCAGAATAGCTTCCTGAAAATGACTTCCCCTTTTGTTTGACACAATTTCCATTGCATTGCTGAATCTCTGTTGAATAAGAACAGTTTCTAAACATCCTTTATTTGTACAGAGGACATCAAAGGACATGTTGCAATGTATATGTCTCATTTACACAAGACTTTGGCCATAGAATCTGATTTCAAGTCAAAGCTTTAGCCCCTGCACATATAAAATGCAACAATGTTCATTATTAATGGAATGTCTGTTATGGACTGTGTTTGAACATGATATTAAACCTGATTTTAGTACTAAAGTAGCAGGTCTGGGTGAGTATGAGCTCACTTATTCCTCATCTTAGCTTGTAGTGTATAGCAAAACAGAAGCCAGGATCCTAAACTATATTTCAATCTAAACTTGCTTCTTCAAATTACAGTTAACATCCAACCCCATCTCTTTTGGTTTAGGCACAACGAGCAGCTACATAAATGCAATTAAAAACAGAAATTTGAACTTCTCATCTCCATATGGCTGCAGCAAAAAAAGGGGGGGTGAGGAAATAAGCTTTGAGGTTTGTCTATGTAGACAGTATGCTAAACTTTACTTCAGCATCATGCATGAGTCAGACTACTGTGATGAAAAGATTGCACACGTAAAGAAAGGCAAGGGTGAGAATCTTATGGCTTTCCAGATGACTGCTGGAGGCTGAAGCTCAGTGTTATCTTAAGTATATTACATGGTTTACACCCTCTTCTCACTATTTATTAGTCTGTCTAGCTGAGCCTTTTTATTATTCTATTTTTATTTGACTATAAAATTTTATAGCTCACCCAAGTCCAGAGGCTGTGGATATGTTACAATCAGTTAAATATATAAACACAACAATAAACTAAATCAAAATCCTGAAACCCACAGCTACAGTAAAACAATAAATATTTTCCAAGATAGGGGAATTAAAAAGTCGCTAGGATTGAAAGACTGGTGGAATAAAATGCCTTTAAATACTTTCTTAGAACAATGAAGAGGGGGCCTTATAGAGGTCTAGAATTAAGGAATTCCAAGTTGGGGGGCTACCATAAAAAAGGCTTGTTATCTCATCTATGTCATCCTCACTTCAGACAGGCAATTAATAACCTTTTCAAAAATGTTGTCAGCAGATAAATTCAATTCTAGGCAAGCAATGCTAGTCATATGGGACTTTATAAGTTAGCAGGGCATTGATTTGGGCCTGGAAGTCTACTGGTACTCATTGAAATGATTTCAAGAGAAGTGTTACCTTGCAATGGTGGGACTGGTCTCTCAGTAATCTTGCCATTGTATTCTGGACCAGCTGTAGCTCCAGATCAACTCCAAAAGCTGCACATAACATTTTTGCATGGAGTAGAAGCATGGGCAATGACCCATCCAATGAAAAGAAGCCTAGGGAAGTGGATAGTTTAAAATATCATGAACTGAATTCAAAATGAAATGAAACAGTCTTCCAAAAAATAGCCAAAGGCAGGTAAATAATATCATCAAGAAAAGGAAAATGGAATATTTTGGAAGAAGAAAGCACGAGAAGAAACATCAACTACATCAAATAATTATCCAAGCAAGATTTGAGAGGAATGCAGTGAGGGGTGAGCCAATGTGAACAGATTGCTTAATCCACATGACTTCTTTTACAGATTCCATGCATAGTACTATTTTCTGGGAACTTTTGTAATTAGCAATAGCATGTAGACTTATATACAGCTTCACAGTGCTTTACAGACCTCGCTAAGCAGTTCACCGAATCAACATATTGCCCACAACAATCTGGATCCTCATTTTACCAACATTAGAAGGATGGAAGTTTAAGTCAACCTTGAGTTGGCCAGGATCGAACTCCTGGCAGTGAGCAGAGTCAGTCTGCACTACTGCATTCTAACCACTTCATCACCAGGGCTCATCAGCTGGAACAATCTAAAATCTAACATGCTTGGTCAAATCAGAATATATAGTTATCTTCCAATGCTTCTTTTAACCCTTTAACATTTTTCTGATAATCTATACAATGTTTATTATTTTCATTTCCTAGCAGAGCTTTGGGGTCTAAAGAAATTCCTGGACATAAACTTGCTACATGTTAGCATTTTACTTTGAAATCTCCTGTATTTCCAATTCCTAGATATGCTTAATGTAAAAAGTATGAATGTTACATTGTAAGCACCCAAGAAAATGTATGCAGTCACACTGGAGCTCCTAAGCCTAGCACTTGGAACCCGATTCTCAGTCTTAAGGTAAAATTAAAATTAAATTCTCCCTCTTAACTGACCCCTATTCTACAGATAACTCATAGACAAAACTTCCTTTGTTCAGTAATAAGTACGCTAGTGATTCTTAAGCAGACCCTATTACTGCTTTTTCTGGTCTTGAATAATGTCTAATAATTTGAATAATCCACTCACCCCCCCCCCAAAAAAACCAGATTCGAATGTTCAGTTCTCAATTAGTTTGCATAACATTAAATCATACTTTATCATTTACAAAAACTAGCAAGGTTAGTTTTATTCAGCCCATAAATGAAAATAAATAAACCCATCATATAGTACAATGCGAATTAAAAACCTGGTTGTTTGACCAGCCCGGGCTGTGACCCTGCCTTGGGGGGAGGGATGGGTTTTTTTAATGTATTTTATTGTTGTGTCTTATTTGGGCTTGTTGGTTTAATGTTTTTTTAAATATTTATTGTTCTGTGTTTTTAGTTGTGAGCCGCCCCGAGTCTTCGGAGATGGGGCGGCATACAAGTTCAAATATAAATAAATAAAATGTCTGTGGTGATGCAGTTTTTGCTTAAATTACTGCCCAGAAATTATTGCTTTGAACCTACAGGCAGGAGCTAAGGACTTTTCATTTGATGGCCATTAAGGGTTTCTTTTATGTTCCCATGACAACCAATCCTTTAGATTAGAGAACAATGGATGTGTTTGAGCCATAGACCTGTCCAGCAGGTTCCTTCTTTGAGAATGGAAAAACTCCAGGACTGGCATAAGAAGTTTGAGGCCTGTAGCCCCTCACCCCCACTCTATCTTCTACAGGGTGTTAGTCAACCTGCATCCATACAGCATCCTGAATTTGGGTTTAAGCAACAGAGAACCGCATCCCCTGAGGGTGTGTGTACATAAATGCACTTCTGGAAAAAATGATTAAGGAAACTGTTTATCCAACATATGTTTTTCAATCTGCAGTTGATGATGTTTTAGCCCCATTCTGGAAAAGCTACTGCTAGTTTCTGTCATCAGGCTTCATTAAGAGAAAGTCTCAAGGGTAGTAGAAGCTTGTTGAGTTGCTTATTTCTGATCAATCAGTTCTATCCTGAACATTTCCTATAGACATTTTTAAAATACGGGAACAAGATAATGCAAACCAGAGCAGTCTACTTAATGTCAATAAGACAGTTAAGCCCTTGTTCAGCCTACCTGTTGAAAACAATGGGAATGACTATAATTGTACTGTTTCTCATATTTACTATAATTAAACTTGACAGGAAATGATTATCTCAATTATCATACAAGTCCGTACCAAACAAATGCAAGTTCCAAGGATGGATTTGGCAGGAATAATGTTTGGGGTGGTCTTAAAACTGCCACCCTTGTTTTAAAAAAAGAACTATTGCTAGGTAACACGTAATTAAAGAACAAGGCAATCCTGGCTAACTTGGGTTTGGACTATGAGCTCCTACATTCTGGGTTAGGATTAGGGGAGTTGTAGTCCCCTAAAGTATGTGACTCATGTATAGCAGGCTAAAGGCAATGGGAATTTGGAGCAATTTATTTCAGTTCAGCAGTGCCATTTCTTGGACTTGAACTCCAATAAATTCCAAGCATGCAAAGAAACAAACCAAAACTATTTTAAACAGACCCATAATAAGAAAGTGCAAAACATCACTTCAGAATATATATTAATCGAATACAGATTTAGGAAACTATTAAGTAATAAAAAAAACTACAATAATCTTATAAATTCAAAAGATAAATATTTTTTTTATTTTACTTTATTTGTCAATTACAAGATAATAGGTATAAGTATAAACATAGTTATGAATACATGGATACATATAAGAAAAATAAAAGAAACAATAGGACAGGGACGGTAGGCATGTTGGTGTGCTTATGCACGCCCCCTACAGACCTCTTAGGAAAGGGGTGAAGTCAATAGTAGAAAGTCTAAGGGTAAAGTTTTTGGGGTTTGAGGAAGAAACCAGTCAGGCAGAGTATTCCAGACATTGACTACTCTGTTGCTGAAGTCGTATTTCCTGCAATCAAGTTTGGTGTGGTTAACCATGAGTTTGTATCTATTGTGAGCTCTTGTATTGTTATGGTTGAAGCTGAAGTATTCAGTGACAGTAATAATAATAATAATAATAATAATAATAATAATGATGATGATGATAAAAAATTAAAAATTGCTTTTTTGCAACACTGTACTAGGTATGCTAGCCAAACGAAGCATATATGAAATAGTTTTTGTAAAGGAAGTTTCTGGGATATTTTCTCATAAGTGTTACTGTGTTTCCAAAGAGATTATTTCTATAATATCATTTGTGCGTGAGATCAAACTGGCCAAAATGGTGACCAATACCATGTGATCAAAGCCTTTTTTTTCATGCCTCTGTAATGATAGGAACCAGTAGATTCCCCTTACTTTGTCTAACAAAGAAAGGCAAACAAAGGCAAATCAGGTAGCAAATTTTCTGCAGGTGAAAGAAAAAGCTGTTCAATTTTGCACTGCTACATCAGTTACTGATTCCTGACAATCTATAAACAGCAGAAACTGAAAATGTGAGCCCTGGAAGGTGGTAGAGTAACATATACTCTATACAGGGGTGGGATTCAATTTTTTTAACAACCGGTTCTGTGGGCGTGGCTTAGTTGGTGGGCGTGGCTTGGTGGTCATGTTATTGGTTATTGGCCAACTCAGTATCACTCACATTGAGGCACACATCTCCTCGCCTGGCCTCTCATGACTGTGGGGTTGCTGTAACAGTTGTAAGTGTGAAAAATGGTAATAAGTCACATTTTTCAGTGCCATTGTAACTTTGAATGGTCACTCCACACAAGCAAAGTACCAGCAAAGGAGGAAAAAAAACTCCAGAGAAGTTCCTGAGACAGGAAGTCTATTCCTGCCAAGAATGTAATAAGGGTTAATGGAGAGGCAGTTTCTGTAAGCAACACCAGAATGTTTCCTTCCTGCCTTCCTTACAGGATTAGGCCAGTAATTTCTTCTAACAACCAGTTCTCCAAACTGCTTAGAATGTTAACAACCGGTTCTAGAGAATAGGTGCAAACTGGTAGAATCCCACCCCTGACTCTATACATATGAATAACACACACACACACACACACACACACAACATGTACCCTATATTCTAGAAGGACTAGGGATGTCATGATATCGTCCAATATTTGAAGGGCTCCCATTACTTGAAGGGCTACTACAACAATGAAGGTAAACTTATTTTCCAAAGCACCAGAAGGCAAGACAAGAAACAATGGATGAAAACTCATCAAGGAGAGAAGCAATCTAGAACTAAGGAGAAAATTCCTAGCAGTGAGAATAATCAACCATTGAACAAATTGTGTTTGGAAGATGTGGGTGCCCCATCACTGGACGCTTTTAAAAAGCGACTAAACAGCTATTTGTCAGAAATGGTACGTGTCTCCTGCATGAGCTGGGGGTGGACTGGATGGTCTCCAAGACCCCTTCCAACTCTGTCACTGTTACTATAACATATCATTTAAGAATAAGTGTTCATATATACCCAAAAGTACACTGTATTCAGTGGCCTTGATCACAGGAAATTTTTTATAAGATTGCAATTTAATCCTATATATACATATTGATTGCAATTATTCCTTTCCCCTGTTTATCTTTACCTTTGCTTCTCTCCCTATTGGGCAGTTATACATCTTGGAACAGGAAGAGGAGGAGGAAGAGGAGAAGCAGCAGCAGCTAAGGAACTGAGCTGCAAATCTGGACCTTGCAAGTATGAACCTCAGCTCTGCCACAAACTCAGCTCTACCACAAGCACAGTTCTGCCTCATGAAAAGTGAATTCTTGATGGCCTCAGCCTTCATCTGCCATTTGATGAGAGAAATTCTGTCCTACGTTACTGTACAGATTGGTTATAAAATAAAGATTGCAAGAAGATAATGCATGTGAATACATGCGAAGTTATGTATGACTGTAATGCATTATTGTGGCAATACTGATGGTAATTGTTGAAGATTAGAGGAAATGTTTCAATTCGTAAATTACCATAATTATTGGACATCATCACAACACAAAAAGGCAGGAACATGGTCAAAGGAGTGGGAGGACAGCTGGCCACTATATATGGGCTGAATTCTAAAAGGCTATTTTTGTACTGAATGTCTTTTAATCAGGGGTTTCATATGACAAGTTGAAAAGTTGAAAGTCTCATGCCGTGACATCAAAATATCTTAATCAAGTGTGAGATGCTTCTTGGATGGAAAAGGGACTATGAACTAATCCTTTTTTTTTATGGCAAAAAGGAAATGACTCAGGCTAGCTGTCAAGTAATTAGCCAATAAGTAAAGCCAAGAGCTCTGAAGAAACAGGATGAAAATGGATTTTAGCTCTACTTTTAAGTTATTATTTAAATTAAGATGGTTTGTAAAACATACTTGTGTGTGTGTGTGTGCGCACACACACACACACGCCTCATAGAGTGACTTTGGGTGGTATAAAGTGGGAATCTGGAAAACTCCAGAAAGAAGTATTTTAAATGTTGACTGAACCACAGATCTGGAAGGAAGTATTTGCTCAGAGGTTTGGTTCTTTAATCAGATTGCAAAATACAGATTTAGTGTATCAAATGGAGCAATATTGAGATCACAGTTTATTGTCCAGCAGATATATGAAATATTACCAGTCTATCTGAACCTATTTGGTCAACTCCAACAATAGATAAGAAAACCAAGTTACAGCTTTATAAGACCATTGTTGTATCAACAATCTGTGCCAATGAAACATGGGCATTGGCAGCACACACAGCAACAAAGAAACCTCAATGTGTTCCATTAACATTGCCTACAAAGATTTCTGGATGTCATTTGGTGAGACCATGTCACCAATGAGGAAATTTTCCAGTGGAGTATATCCAGGAAGTAGCAAGCCATTTTGATGGAATATCAAACTCCTCTAGTTGGCGATATACTTTGCTTGCCAGAACATCAATACCCGAAAAACACTGTAAGATGGTAGCTGCCAGTAGAAAAGCTTAGGTGGGGTACACCATGCAAAATTTGGCATCAGGCATTTGAAGATGACTTATGGAGAGAGGATATCAAATGGAAAGATGCTGAAGATGCCGCCACAGATAGGATTCATTGGAGGAAATTTCCTGCCCTGTGAGTTTCGCACAAAAGGAGATGATGATGATGATGATCCAAACCTCCGGAAGCACTGGATAAATTACCAAAAGAGTACAGACAGTGGCTAAAATTGTAATCCCAATCCAAATGATGGTCATCAAATTGAGGAAAGCTGGTACAAATTGAAATCCCATTAGAGCTAATTGAAAGTGATGGCACTCTACATTCACACATTACCTTAAATAATAGAAAAAAACAATGATTAAGGAAGTATTCAGAGAGGGATAAAGAGACAGCACTACAGGCATAGCTGCCAGTCAGGGTGATATCAGCAAACAAGCCATAGCTTTTCATATTGCATACAGATATCAGACACAAGTACAAAAAATAATAAGAATTTACATTGTGTAATCATGACAGTTAGGCATTTGTTCCCCACCACCACCACCCAGTGGATGTCTATGAAGAGCATAGTTAGGATGATTGATTTTTGTTATGACTACAAATGTTTCCAGTCTTCATACTTCACAAAAGGCCAGCAGGACTGGGGCCATCCAGATCTCTGAATATATGTTATTCTCTAGAGCAGACATTGTGAAAGAGAGGGCACAACTCATAGGTCCATAATATGACACTGCCTAATAGAAGGGATTGGAGCACACCAACACTGCCATTCTGGAGTGGTGAGAGATACAGTGGAGATAGGCAATGCTGAAAACAATTTGATCCTGTGCTATGAAGAGCTTTATAGATGTTAAGCAGCACCTGAATTACACTTAGTAACCCACTAGAAGCTCTCAGAGAGAGGAATAACATGAGCATCTCAACAAGCGTCCATAACTGCCTGTGCAATTGCATCCTGGACCTGGAATGGGACAATTGGCTATGGCCATATTACAATGGCCACTTCACTGCTTTCCCCCCATGGCCCTTGGTCCCTGGCACATTTTGCCACACCCCCACAGCCCCCACCACACCACCATAGGCTTCATGCCTCAGGCACCCTTCTACCACTTTGTCCCCTGCTCCTCTTCCCCTACCTCTCATTCCCATTGCCTTGCACAGGGAAATTCACCATGGGACAAAACTCCCTGCCTGCTGTCCTGCATGGTACAGGATAACTCACCAAACATCAGCGCAGGGAGATTAGGAGACCACTCTGCCCCATGGCTGGGTGGCAGTGCATGGAGTCTGGACTGTCCTGTGGCTGGGCAGCAGGCTGCTCTCCCCACGCCCGTGGGCAGGAGGCAACTCCACCTTGTGGCCAGGTGGCTGGCTGTTCTCTCTTTGGGCCATAGGTCTCAGGCAGCAGGGTGTGCTGACCAGCCCTCTTTCTTAGGCTTACCCCTGTGTTCCATTTGTAGATTTCTTTAGTTACCTGCAAAGGGAAAGAAGGACAAACCTAAAAGAATGAAAGCCAAATGTCTATCTCCGAGAAATTAATTTAGAATTTAGCTTACTTCTGACTCAGCCTTGCTCTAGTCCAAAGCTTGTATCTACATTTGGGCAGGAAAGTTCTTCTTCTTCTTCTTCTTCTTCTTCTTCTTCTTCTTCTTCTTCTTCTTCTTCTTCTTCTTCTTCTTCTTCTTCTTCTTCTTCTTCTTCTTCTTCTTCTTCTTCTTCTTCACCATCACCATCAAACCTGTCTTTCAAAGGTTTCATAGATTCTAAAATACTTGGTTTTGACTCAACCTCACAATAGCGTCCCCCTCCCCTGTGGAGGGACCATCACCTGAAAGAGGAGCTAGAGTGGGGAGGGAATATAGCACCTTCCCACTGGGCAAATGCCACAACTGAAAAGCTGCAGCAGGCATGCTCTTCCTCATCTCCTTTCTTCTTCCTTGATGATTCCAGCCTCTGCTTTGCCTGCCTTCCTGCTACCTTGCAGTGTCTGGCCAACCGTGGTGGTGGTGGGAGCCAGGTACAAGGAAAGGAGAGTCTGATGAGGACCTCTCAAAGGAAACAAGCTTTTTGCAAAATTAGGGGAAGGGGGAGAGTCAAGCTTCTGTAAGATGGGTAGCTATATAAATCTGAGAAATACATCAAATAAATAACTAAAGCAATAGGATGGAGCTACAGAGAGAGAATGAATCATACATAGCATCTGCAATAACTACATTGGTGGTTCAGTGGTAGAATTCTTGCTTGCCATGAGGGAGGCCCAGGTTCAGTTCTGATCAGTGCAACTTGCCTCTTGTGACCCTGGGGTTCATTTTGCTAGAAAAAATATATTTTGCCAGAAAAGGGGATTTCATTTAACTAGCTTCCCTGTAACAAGACCCACAGAGATAATTTCATATATGTATTTATATATATTTATATATATTACAAATGAATAACTTAAATAAAGCAGAAAGGAAAAATATATTACGGAAACAGCAGCAAAAGCCTCATTGCATTGGCCAGGAATCGAACCCGGGCCTCCCGCGTGGCAGGCGAGAATTCTACCACTGAACCACCAATGCACTGTTGGGAACAACTGGATGGCTACTTTGATGGAATAAAAAATGGCATTGTTGGCCTAGCTTGGAATTTGAAGTATAATAATGATTTAAAATATTCTCTTTGTACATTTACTGTACAGGTGGTCCTCAAGTTACAAATGTAATAGAGCCTGCCCATTCCAAGGTAGTCCTCAGGTTATGAATGTAATGGAGCCTGCCTGTTCCAATCATAACCCAAGGATTTGTGGGAGTAAATCCTGTACCTTGAATATAATCACTCCATTCGCTAACCAAATGTGCAGTTTGGTAAGTGCACATGAGGTATTTCAGGATGGGAAAGTCCATGGGAGGCCTAGTGATGGAACAGGCCACCTGCTTAAGACCACCCAAGGCCTTCCCAACCCACTGAAATACCTCATGCTCCCCACAATTGCTTCCCCTTCCCCCACCCAACCTACGTCGGGTCACTTACCATGCAAAGATCTAGCAAGCTGTCTCCTCTCCAGCCTCTCAGCCAGAAGAGCTCTCCAGTGCTCCATTTTGGCCTGCCCAGACAAGGATAGACATAGTTCTAAAATACGGGGCTTTGATTATTTTAAAGTACCAACTTTCACTTTTGCATGGACACATTTAAAATATGACTTCCCTTAGTAGTTTTATGATCCTTACAGGAAAATAATGTGACAGTTAGCATATTGACAGTGGAATGATAGGACTTATGGTCATTTACATGTGGAAGACACAGATTGAGGTAAAGTGGTAGAATACAATAAAACTAAAATACATTCATAATAGAGATATATTTGAATCATATTTATAATTGTTCCTCAGAAATACTTTCTAAACATTTTTTATCCTCATTTGACTTTTTATTTACTGCTGTAGAATACTTTCCCATCATAAAGTGAAGATTACTTCCAAAAAAGCTTGTCTTAGGAATCATGTCCTTACTTTTCTTTTATTCTGGACACAGTGTCTGAATTTTAGGAAAATATTACTGATTTATGAATATATAGAGGCAGTGGTGGGATTCAGCCAGTTCGCACCACTTTGGGAGAACTGGTTGTTAACTTTCTGAGCAGTTTGGAGAACTGATCGTTGGAAGCAATCATTAGGGCAGAGAACCAGTTGTTAAAATTATTTGAATCCCACCACTGTATAGAGGTCCTTATTGGGACCAATAGCTGATATTGCACTCATGAATTCTATATTCACAGGTTTAAAATAAAAGTAGGACATTAGCTTTTCATAGGAATAGAGAGGAATGAAAGGAACTTGTGCTTGGTCAACGTGCTGCCATTCACAAAAAACAGGGTATAATTGGTTTGATTTGGCAGATGATATGTTTGTGTTAATTTATCCAGTATCAGGGTATTTGTTATCAGTAACAACATTCACCATTAGTATTACAATTGCCACTGCCTCTACTTCCTTCATTTCCTTTCCCTCTGATCTCACTGTTTATTCTTCCAACACCATCTGTGTGTATGTATGTGTGTATATATATATATATATATATATATATATATATATATATATATATTTGTTTTCGTAGATTTTCACGGGTAAAGGTATGTAGGTCTTGGTGTATTCTTGTCCGTGTAAGATTGAGAATATTGCAGTTGACGAAATCTCATCCGTCATCTTCAGGCTGGTGTCTTCAGCTTCTTCTCCGGAGAACGAAGCTGAAGACACCAGCCTGAAGATGACGGATGAGATTTCGTCAAACGCTGCCAAGGTATTCTCAATCTTACACGGACAAGACCAATACACCAAGACCTACATATATATATATATATATATATATATATATATATATATATACAGCAATTCAAGATAATTCTTTATGCTTCTGAGGAAGAGTATTCTAGGAAAGATCACTCAAGCGTGGGGAACCTCTGGGACCTCCAGATATTGCTAAATAGCCCTTAGCATCCATCACTACTGACCATATTGGCTGGGGCTGTTGAGAATTATACTTCAGGAACATCTAGAGGGCCATAGGACCCCAGCTCAAATCTGCAACTCATCAGGTTGCCACAAGATTTCTGTTTAGTTTCAACTCCTTATTTCTAGAATAGAATAGAATAGAATAGAATAGAATGGAATGGAATGGAATGGAATGGAATGGAATGGAATGGAATAGAATTCTTTATTGGCCAAGTGTGATTGGACACACAAGGAATTTTTTTTTAATTACATTTATATGCCGCCCTTCTCCGAAGACTCAGGGCAGCTTACAATTTTTGGGATACAACCCAGTGTGCACAGCAATATTTGACTTGGTGCAAATGCTTTCAGTATACATAAAAGTAAAGATACATTCATCAAGAGTCAAGGATCATAAGGTACAACACTTAATGATAGTCATAGGGTTCAATAAGCAATCAAATCATACTAGGAGACAGTCAGTGTAGATCGTAAGGATACAAGTGACAAAGTTGCAGTCATACAGTCAGAAGTGGGAGTGGATGGGTGATAAGGAGTGATGAGAAGGTTAATAGTAATAGGGTTGGGTGGGAGAGGGGGAAGCAATTGTGGGGAGCATGAGGTATTTCAGTGGGTTGGGAAGGCCTTGGGTGGTCTTAAGCAGGTGGCCTGTTCCATCACTAGGCCTCCCATGGACTTTCCCATCCTGAAATACCTCATGTGCACTTACCAAACTGCACATTTGGTTAGCGAATGGAGTGATTATATTCAAGGTACAGGATTTACTCCCACAAATCCTTGGGTTATGATTGGAACGGGCAGGCTCCATTACATTCATAACCTGAGGACTACCTTGGAATGGGCAGGCTCTATTACATTTGTAACTTGAGGACCACCTGTACAGTAAATGTACAAAGAGAATATTTTAAATCATTATTATACTTCAAATTCCAAGCTAGGCCAACAATGCCATTTTTTATTCCATCAAAGTAGCCATCCAGTTGTTCCCAACAGTGCATTGGTGGTTCAGTGGTAGAATTCTTGCCTGCCACGCGGGAGGCCCGGGTTCGATTCCTGGCCAATGCAATGAGGCTTTTGCTGCTGTTTCTGTAATATATTTTTCCTTTCTGCTTTATTTAAGTTATTCATTTGTAATATATATAAATATATATAAATACATATATGAAATTATCTCTGTGGGTCTTGTTACAGGGAAGCTAGTTAAATGAAATCCCCTTTTCTGGCAAAATATATTTTTTCTAGCAAAATGAACCCCAGGGTCACAAGAGGCAAGTTGCACTGATCAGAACTGAACCTGGGCCTCCCTCATGGCAAGCAAGAATTCTACCACTGAACCACCAATGTAGTTATTGCAGATGCTATGTATGATTCATTCTCTCTCTGTAGCTCCATCCTATTGCTTTAGTTATTTATTTGATGTATTTCTCAGATTTATATAGCTACCCATCTTACAGAAGCTTGACTCTCCCCCCCCTTTCCCCCTAATTTTGCAAAAAAAAGCTTGTTTCCTTTGAGAGGTCCTCATCAGACTCTCCTTTCCTTGTACCTGGCTCCCACCACCACCACGGTTGGCCAGACACTGCAAGGTAGCAGGAAGGCAGGCAAAGCAGAGGCTGGAATCATCAAGGAAGAAGAAAGGAGATGAGGAAGAGCATGCCTGCTGCAGCTTTTCAGTTGTGGCATTTGCCCAGTGAGAAGGTGCTACATTCCCTCCCCACTCTAGCTCCTCTTTCAGGTGATGGTCCCTCCACGGGGGGGGGGGGCTATTGTGAGGTTGAGTCAAAACCGAGTATTTTAGAATCTATGAAACCTTTGAAAGACAGGTTTGATGGTGATGATGAAGAAGAAGAAGAAGAAGAAGAAGAAGAAGAAGAAGAAGAAGAGATAGATGATTGATAGATAATAGATAGACAGATAGACAAAATGATAGATGAGAGAGAAAGAAAGAAAAAGACATGATAGATAGATAGATAGAAGCAGATAGAACAAGCAACTTGAATTAATGTTTAACTCTAGATTTACTAACTCTAGTCCAACATTTGAATCCTTAACCACTTCATTTGAATATAATCCTATGTACTTCATCTTGAGGATAACCATCAGAACACTGCAATACATTTATCACTGAGAGCTAAATGTGGTATATGCAGTAGTTCTCAGAGGAACTAGGCCAAAGTACTCTTGCTACTCTTTGAAAAAGTAAAAATAACCACATTTGCCATGAGGAGACAAACATTAGAATTAATTAAATGTTTTTATTAGGCAACTGATGAGGCAAAAAGTGGTATAGGATTTTGAGGTTTCAAGAACTTTGATCAGATAAGATGATGAAATGAAAATCAGAATGAATAAAGAGATTAAAACATGGCTGCTGATCAAGCCACAAATGCATTAGCTCAATCTTTTATGAATGCTGAAATATTCTATAAGCATGTAATCTGGATTCTGTCAGATTCAGAGCTAGCTCCATCAGTCAGTTGGCCTACAGGAAACAAGCAAGCAACTGTAGATCCCCCATTCTATAAATTTCAAATCTACTTCAAAGCTCAAAACCATTTCTATTCTTGGGTAAAACATTCAGGTCCCTTGGAGATGGATGAAATAGTTTTTATAAAGACAGAGATTGCGTTATTTTTTTTAAAAGTCAGTAGAAGCCTCATCACAAGGTTCAGCCTAGTGATGAGAGCTAGTGATGAGACATACCCTTTGACAAATAAGTAACTTTCATAGTATGCAAACCTCTCCCTTACTGATTGCATTCACAAACACACTTAACTTTAACTAAGCATCCATCTTCCTTTAAAACTGAGCACAACTTTGAACCTGGGTCAAGTATTGAATGAGTATGATAAAAATGTAAGCAATATCATTTTATTCCCATAGCTGTTAAAATAAACAGTGCTAAATGTTGGGAAAGCTTTTTGCTTCCTCTTTTTTCCCATTTACTCTTATGGTTTTAGACTATTATTTTTTCTTTTGCAGCCAACCTAAAGAGGTCATGTAGCTTCTTCACATTTTAATTCTCAGGACTATTTTCAATGATAGCTTTTTAATGGTGCTTTTTTTACAATCTTACAATCAGTCGCCCTCTGCTCTATCATATCTTTGATGTAAGCAGCCTTTGAAGGTTAAACAAGGATAATGCATTTGAACATCATTTTACCTTGGATTGTGAGTACATTAAGTTTTCAAATATACCCATTAAAAAAGAAAGAAGGTTTTAAAGATGTTAAACAGAAAATAAGTCCAATCGCATAAGGAATGTGTCTGTTTTAGAAGAAGGCAATGGATACTAGTTTAAGCCCTTGCTTAACATTTTACAGTTGACTTAGAGTGTCTTACTGATGCAATCACTTCATGTAGAATAACAAGAGTCGCATGGCTGCATGTACTCATTTAAAGTCACACATAAGTCTCCCACAAGCCCTTATCTCATTTGTGTTGATAGTTTCCATTGATAACCGTGATTCACTGTCACAAAAACCATTCTATGGGATACCAAGGACATCACTTGCTGTTTAAATAGCATTTCGAGCCTTCAGAGCACTTTATCTCAGTAATCCCCTTAAGCTTCCTATAAGCTATGTCAATATTACCACAGGTATCACTCTATCATGAGCAGAAGTTTTCTTAGTTGGCCGATTGACCAAGTCGAGTACTTTTCCTTTTATTAACAGCAGTTCTAAAGTGCTGTGGGTTGTCATCTTCTTATCTGAATATGTTTTCTGCAGGTACTGCATATTGGATAATTTCATCTGAGAAATAACTGTTGTTCAGGTGTAGGTATCAACATTGTATCTGCTGCATGCAACTCTTCAACCAGTCTTAGAATTCTCATGTTGTTTAAATTGAAAAAGACCATCATCAAGGGTTTATAATTTTATGTAATCATTGGACTGGAAAAGACCTTGGAGATCTTTGTGACTATCCCACATTAATGGCTGTGCCATCTTTGGTTGAAAATCTCCATTGATAGCCCACCAGGATTTCACAGTCAGGAAGGTCCTTATATTGAGGTAGGGTCTTTCCCTAGAAAGCTTCTACTTATTGAATTATCCTTGGGCATTACAGAAAATAAATCCATATTCTCTTCCTTGTGACACTCCTTCAAGACTGCTGACATGCTTCCTTTTATATTTTTCTCTTTTACACTAAACATACCGAATTCTTTTAACCATTCTTCATAGATTTAGCCTTCAAACCCTTCATCATATTTGATCCTCTTCATTGCACTTTTTTCAGTTCCTCAACCTCTTCCTTGTATCCTAACGAGAAAAACTGGATGCACTGTTCCAGGCACGGTCTGACCAATGCAGCATAGAGAGGAATTATCACTTTCCATGATCTTGACATTATACATTGATGCAGCCTAAGATTCCATTGGTTCTTTTGGCAGCTGCAACACACTTCTGACTCATATTTAATCTGTGATCTTCCAGGATATTCATATCCTTTTTGTAAGTGCTGCTGCTGAACCTTGTACTGGTACATTTTTCCTTCCTAAGTGCAGAGTGCTACATATCTTGCCATTGAATGGCATATTGTTGGAAAAGGCACAATGTTCAGATCTATCAAGATACTTTTGAATTGGGAACCTGTTTTGAGATGTTAGCAATTCCACCTTTCTGTCATGTGTAAATTTTCTGAGTATCCACTCTAACCCCATATCTATGTCTTTTAGAAAATGATTGAAGAGCACTGAGTCCAAGACTGAAGTATATCCCACTGCATATCCCTCTCTATGTAGATATAGGTCTACTAATAACTACACATTAGATGTGGTTGTTCATTGTTCAACCAACTGTAAGTAACCAACTGTTGCCAGATGTAAGTTCATCTGTGGAACTATTAATCCCACCCTATTCCATTTTTTTTCCAAGAAAGAAGCTACAGTCATTTTTTTTTCAAATGCCTTACTGAAGACTTACTGAAATCTAGGTACACCATATTCTCTATATTCCCTTTGTCTACTAATCTAGTCGTATGTCAAAAAAGCAATAAGGTCAGTGTTAATCATAATCTATTTTAACAAATGTAGGCTTCTAAGAATCACCTTGCCCCTCTCTAATTACTTGCAAGTCTATTGTTTGATGATATTATTTAGGTGCTTCCTCGGTATTTCTGATTGATTTGCAGTTCCAATGGTCCACTTTTTCCCATTTCAGAATCAGAACATTAACTCTGGTCCAGTTTTCCAGCATTTCATCTGTAACATAGTGGTTCATAGATTGCATCTCCCAATTGCTTTAGCACCCTTGAATGTAATCTATCCAACTTGATCTGGCAACTTGAATTCATTCAAATACCTAGATCTTCCCTCACCACTTTCTTGACCATTTTTATCTGCATCATCCTTCTGCACCCCACTCCCATAATGTAAATTCTGGGAGATTAGACCACTTTGTTCTTTTATGAAAAAAGGAGCCACAAAATAGGAATTAAGCACTTCGTAACTAAGATTTGTCATTGAAAGGTTTAGGTTTTGGGTTTCCTAAATCGAAATTATGGTTATTTCTGGTACAGACAACAGAACACATCTAAAACTGGTTAAATAATTATGGCAGATGGAATAAAACCCTCATATAAACTAACTGGAATTTTTGATTTATGTATCATGCAAACATAATTAGTTGCTTATTCAAGTTATGGATGAGTAGAGGGAAGTTTGAGATCTAGTTTGGATCTTTGTGTGAAATATAATAGATGAAAAATGTTTTAATAATATTAGCAATTGGAAAGCTTTCACCCTTCCCTGGGACAAATAATAATAATATTTGGGCAGGGAGAGAAACTCATATATTTTTGGAACAGGATTGAGAGAGACATGTTTTGAAATGGATTTTTATAGCAATTACAAAATCTTGGACTGAACATGAATGCCAAGTGTTCCTCAGATACTTTTATATGCCTGCCTACCTAAGACACCACTTAAGATACTGGTTAACAGACTTCAGTGTTATAGTATGCACTTTTTAAAAGTAGATCTTGCAAATCTGAAGTTGTTGATTTCTGCCCTAAGAGTATCCAGTATTAGAGAAGCAGGTTTCATATATCATAGAACAATTCACCAAGACACTCAGTACGATCAATGATGAGGTCAGTGTGTTGTATGACACCACTAACCCAGACAACACTGCACAGCATGGCTCCATACTGTCACGTTTTGTGAATCCAAATACTCAATTACTGTATGGAGCCCTATTTAGTTAGTCCTACAGAAAAACAAAAGAAAACAAAATTAGAGGTATTAGAAGTGTCAAATGACTGGAAAATAAATTATTGCAATATAGAACCATTGCCAAGTTTTGACAGCTCCAGGAAATGCCTCTCAAACACAGATGGGGACCACAATGCCTAACTAAAATGGCTGCTAAATTAAATAGCAAGGACTTCTGATTAGATTATGCATGTTGCACAAATCAGGGCTTTTTCTTGTCAAATTTGTGATGTATCAGATTTCATTCCTGCATCTGTGGTGCCACTCTAAAAAAAAAGTGAAGCCTTTTTGTTTTCCTCATTAGTTGTTCTACATTATAGTACGAACATTCCCCAGAGATTTCATACAGCTGGATTTGAGAAAACAGAATGAATTGGAAAGTTACCAATCAACTGTTTTTTGCTTTATGTCTGGTGGCCAGAAAAGCAAAAATGAAGAGTCAGTACAGTGTATCCTGAAGAAGTATTTTTAGCTTCATGTTGCCCATGGTTCTGAGCTTTAGCACTTGGCTCATACAAAGTGAGAACAATCAACCAATGGAACAGCTTGCCCTCGGAAGTTGAGGGAGCACCATCACTTGAGACCTTCAAGAAGAGATTGGACTGCCATTTGTCAGAAATGGTGTAGGGTCTCCCACTTGTGTGGTGGGTGGACTAGATGACCTATAAGGTCCCTTCCAACTCCAATTATCTGTTATCTGTTAAATCTTCGTCATCATCCTGGATTTTCTTCTGGGCTGAATGATTAGATACAGTTACCAGATGCTCAGCATTCTAAAGCTTGCCTTTCACGATGTAGGGCCTGATACTAATGTGGAAATGACCTTGAGACACAGGAGGAAGAGCCACAGCTAGGGCAATGGTCAAGTAATCATCAGCCTAGTTGACAGAAGAAATGTCTAAGAAAGGATACTCCCTACTTTTGAGGTTGTAAAGACAGGAGAAAATACATTTTCAAAGTTGCTTGATTCTGTTAATGTAACCTTACAATAAGGTAGTTCTGCATGTTCTTCTTGCCTGGATTACTTTGCAAGGCTGATAGATGAAGAGGCATAGATATGTTATGACATTATCAAATCAAAATTTAATCATGTAATTGGGCTGTATGATTCAATAGCAAGGAGTGAGTCAGAAAAATGAAAATGCACCACAATGGGGAAATGAACAGAGTAGGGAATGTAGTAGGAAAATAAACAAATCCAATTTTGCTTCTTTTCCAAATAAGCTTTTTTTGAATGGGATGTATTATAAGTTTTGTTCCAACTTATACATTTCTATGCTCAGAAAAATGGCAACCCAGCATGGCCTGGTTGATTCACTCTTCTTATACATTAATTATTTGGGTTGCCATATACAATGGTTTCCACCAGTGGGTAAAGAATTCACAGTTGGTTTGCTATCCTAGACCATGGCTTTGACAATTAACTTACTGATTTTCTCTAAGTAAATCTTTGAATTTACTTAATTTCAAGACTAAGACTTGGCCCCTTCTAAGAAAAAAGTTTGATTCTCAAGTTGGCGAAATTGTCAGATTTAAAAAGACTTCCCAGGAACACCGAGGAGAAATATTTATGCAGTTTCCTTAGAAATATTTTAGACACTAATCAGCCCTGAATCATCTGAACCCATTGACTACTTTTTTCTTATTATAAGCTATGCTAATGTATATGGTGAAATCCCAACTTTTGAAATAAATGTTAGGATTTTTAAACAAATTTAGTTGCATTGCATTGCATTCATGATAGATAGATTAGATAGATAGATAGATAGATAGATAGATAGATAGATAGATGATAGATAGGTAGATAGATAGATGATAGATAGATGATAGATGATAGATAATGAGAGAGAGAGAGAGAGAGAGAGAGAGAAGAAAGAAAGAAAGAAAGAAAGAAAGAAAGAAAGAAAGAAAGAAAGAAAGAAATATTATACTTCCAAGGGTCCCTCCCCATATGGATCAACTAAGAACATTCTGACTTGCCTACCAAAATACCGCTAACATTTAAATGCAACACTGCAAGAAGTCCAATCCAATCCAATATCAATTTAGCAACATAAACCATACTGAACCATTGCAACAAAACATGTTTATGTGTTGTGTGTGTGCACAAAAGTAACTTCTAGAACATCATCAATCCTAATCCTATTCTATGACATCTAAATATACTGTCATAACTGTCCCAGCTCTGGTTAAAAAATAAATCCAGAAGAGTTTTAAAGGAGAAGCAGAGCAAAGTTCATTTACTTTTTCTTTAAAGTAGTCTGCTCCCCTTAAAACACTTTCAGAAGAGTGGTTTTAAAGCTAGTGTTTTATTTCTTACAGAATAGAATTGTCTTTTATAAACAATTGTCATTCTACAGTCATACTTAGGAGCAGAGTAACCTATCAATATGCACACACATCTTCCTCTTTCCTCTTTAGACTTGACCTTCCTGACTGATTAATATGACGTAGCTTCTGATGTCAGTGTGATGTTTTAAATACCCTTTGCCTTGAAACAACACTACATTTGTTGATCAGCGTAAGTAACAGGGAAATTTACGTGGTCAGGAAGGAAATGAAGGAAAGGCACAAACCACCTGTTTTTCCTACAGAAAAGTCCATATTTCTGTCCTGCACCTGCAACTTGAGCTAAGAAAAGCTATCTAGAACATCCGGTGGTTTCAAAACACCCAAAGCAATGCTAATAAGTATTATGGAAAATGCATTCCAATATATTGAGAAGACATCAAGTTATTGATAGTGAGCTAGCTAGAACAGTGGCCTTACTCAGAGATGACTTACCAAAGGCTAAGGCATAATGTGATTTCTTTTTGTTTTAATTCTGGTTTTGAGGATTTTATTTTGGTTTTGAGCAGCATATTTTATGATCCCGGTGAATTTTTTTTTCTTCAAGAAACTATGTTTAAACAATTAAAGTGTGTGAACAGTCAACATAAAGCAAGCTTCCATATTTTCTGAGTTAACAACTACAACACATACGTTTCCACCAAGTCATGAAAGAATAGGTGGGGAGTGTCTTACAGTCGGGAAGAAGGCTATATAGTTATGAAAATAGATATGAAACAACAGTGTCAATGTGAATGAAGATCGGGGTTTTCTCTATTTTTTCATCAAAAATTAGTTATCCTTCCTATGCAGAAGACCCGCTAACCCTATAATGGACCTTCTGCATAGCAAAGAAAGGCTGGAAAGGTATGTCTCCAGGCTTGGGGTTCTAAACTGTGCTAATTTGTTGTTTGGTTTTGTTGTTGCTGCTGCTTTTGTTTGTTTTTTCCTGGATTGCTTATTGTATTTGTGTAGGGTTTTTTGTTCTATGTTTTTATATAGCTTTTCATTATGGTTAGCCATCCAGAATCTTGAATTTTAGATGGGCAGCCATATACAGTAAACTGAAATAAATAAGCAGTACAAAATAATCTAAGAAACCAATAAATAAGTCTAGACACAAATATTTGTAAACATTTGTTTGTTAAACAGAATTTGATAGAGGTATTATCTACTTCTGGTTTAGTATGGTCAGGATAGAAATGAGTTGTTGAATTTTGCACATACTTAAAGTTTAAGATACCTGGACTGCAAAAAAAAAACCTGGACAAATGCTAAGTGTCAAAAAAAAACATACAGAACATTCCAACTCTTTGATGTTATCTAGTGGTTGTCCATATCTTGCATGTCTGATAGTCCTAGCCAATACATCCTCTGACAACCTGAAGCTTTCCCAGGATTTATTGTGGTAGAAATGAAATGTGGGAGCAGTTTGGCCATCAGGGTCAAGGTGTGATAATTAATCTCTCTCCCTGCTCCACATTTCCAAATGGACACAAGATAAAGTTAGATAAATAGGTTTATTAGAGAGAATTATGAAGCCTCACATGGAAGGAGATTCTCTGTCTAAGAGCACCCTGGAAACCCTCGCTCCTTATATGTTAATCCACAGGCTTGAATTCTGGGGCTCTTCCTCTTGCCTTTTACATTGTAGCTTGGTGGTTTCCTAGCCTTGAAGGTTTCTGTCATTGTTTGTTGCCCTTAAAATGGTTTTCTCTGGTATAAGAATCAGCTGCCTCACCAGCTTCAATCTTTGGCTATCTAATCTGATACCTTAGTAAGAGACTAATTCCCAAAAGAATTACTTAGAACTGTGGTGGCGCAGTGATTAAAATGTAGTACTGCAGGCAAACTCTGCCCATTCAGCCTGGAGTTTGATCCTGACTGGGCTCAAGGTTGACTCATCTTTCCGAGAATGACAAAATGAGGACCCAGATTGTTGGGGGCAATGGTCTGACAGCACCCAAAGAGTGCTGTAAAACGCTGTGGGGTAATATATAAGTCTAAGTGCTATTGCTATTTCTATCGCCTATGGTTATGCAATCATGTTGGCAGTCTATCACCACAGGCTGGCAAGGAGAGAGACTTTCCAGTCTAGCAATGTGTTCTTCCTCCTCAGCACTCCATCCCATTGCTTCATGCTTAGAGCTGTTTTAACCACTAGGGCATATGATGAGTGATAAATAAGAGGAAGTGTCTTCATGTGATGTAGCTGTTTCTCACCTGGCCTATTTTTGTCAAATAAATCTCTGCATGTAAGAGACAAAAGGAAACTTCCTGTCTCTCCCTTTCTTATGCTTCCCTCTCACCAAGAAGTAATTTATGTAAAAGTGAAGTTTTTCTATCCTATACATTTCTTAATAAATCTAACATTTGTTCAAATGTAATGAATATGTGCTAACATACACTGATAACTGGGTTAAGCCAATACTGTACATTTGTATTGTATAATATAGTTAACTATATTATATATATATTATATATAACTTCCCACTAAATTCATAAGATACAAAGTTAATTGATGGGGGGATTAACTTAATTCCAAAGAAGATTTGTTCTTGGTTTTCTTCCAGAGGCAAAATATATTCTTCTTGGGTTTTTTAAGTTGATCCACTGTATGAGTTTAAAAATGTGCCTAATATGATTAATCTCTCATGGCCCAGTTATGTCTATTAGGCTGATGCTTCAGCAATATTTTAAGGTTATGAGTGATATTTATTAGCTTTATGTCATTTAATTTTGCAAACCTTTTTTTTAAATAAAGAAATAAACAAGCAAGCAAACAAGTTCCTTCAGGGAGCAACAGAGTATGTCTTTTTGTAAAATATAATATAAACAATTCTACATCCAAGAATAAAGCAACATGTCAACCAAATACTTAGTTTAAGGCCCCAGCATAAGAAACAGGGATATTTATAAGTAGCGTTTACCAGGAGAGCTATTAACATTAGACATCACTTTAAAAACTACTGTCATATTTTCCTTAAACATTTAGAGGGCTTGTAATTACTCTGCTGGACGGCATGCTAATGTGATTAACGAGCTATAAATAAGCTTGCAAGAGCCATCCAGTTGACTTCCTGGACAGCATTCATTTCCTGAGGCAGCAGTGGAAAAGGTCACCATCAGTTTAATGCTTTTACATAATATTTTAAGGTAAGAAAGGACAACAAGAACCACAAGTGGCTGATTGTATAAACAATTGGGCATAGTCACTTAATAAATGTAGTTGCTGCCCAGTGAAGATGTGCATACTGAAAGCTTTGTGTTACTTGAGATCCAGAGGTGATGTGTGTGTGGAATTGTGCCACACTATTAAACTTGAGATGATGCTGGTGTTCTTTCCACCTACCTGCTAAGAAATGGTCTTTTGGGAGCACTTAGACTTTACACTGGGGCTGAGGACAAAGTTATTGTTGTTGTTTCTGGAGGTTTTCAACCTCCATGTCTTAGGGGAAGATTCCTGTACAGTGTTTGAGTTCATAGCTTCCAGGTGAGCAAGGGTTTCTCATAATAACTGTGGATTCAACATATACAACTTCACACAGATTAGATCTAATCTATACATTAGTATAAATTAGATTGCTGTTAAGAAAGAGGACATAGATATTTGCCTTTTGCCATGGTCTGATCACTTTCTTAGGAAATTACACATTTTGGTTGTCCTGACTCTCTGTAAAGGTGGTAGACCAATTATTTTGGTCCACCCCAGACACTGAATGTATCCCAATGTTTCCAGAGTATACTTAAAGTTTATTTCAACTACCCAGAAGGCATTTCTGTCTCATAGCTGATTGACCTGTGGAATACAGAAAAGGCCACAGCACTTGATAACAATTGTCCCAGTGAATCAATAATAACCAATCCCAAACAACCCCTTGCTTTACTGAAGAGCTAAGGATTGCCACTAATGGCAACATAACAGAGTCACTTTGGTTGCAACATATTTTCCTTTGCTCTGTGATCCCTGATTACTTGGGGGTTGATTTATAGAACTAGAGGAGAAAAAGATGAACTGAAGAGATGTCTAGAGCATCACTGGTATAAAACAAGAAGTGAATATCATCCAATACTGATAAGATCTTAAGTTTGAGTCTATATAGTGGCAATAAAGCTAGAGGATCTAGTTCTGTTTATTGTATCTATAAATTCCCAATTAGAAGTTGTGTTATGTATAATCTGGACTCTTTTGGAGAAGGATGGGTGAGCCACAGCTTCAAGAAGTAAATTGCACTACATTAAAGGTGTCTTAGTAGATGAAATCATTCCTATCCACTGTGGTTAGGATGATGACTGGAATCTACAATGGTAAACATTTTTGAGCCTGTAGGGTTTGAGGAAGTGGATAAAACATTTTGTGATTTGAATACTATTTGTAGACATGACCTATGCTCTGCTTGGTTTTTCCAGATGGCCAGCAGGATGCATTTGCTTGATCTAAGAGAATGTTAATGCTCTTTGAGGGAAGGCATGATGTCACCTGCCTTAAAATATGTGTGCTTTTCTGAAAAAGCCTTTCTTGGTCTTAGCCATCCTTGGAACTATCACACATGCTCCAATATCCCTTTTCTGAGGAAGATTGTAATTAAAATTGTAGAGATTCAGAGGATCCTGGAAAGAAGTCTGGTCAAGGGAGAGAAATAACATTGGTTGCAAAGAGTTTAGTGTCATGTAATTTAATATCTACATTCAGTTGCTAAAAGAGGCTGCCTGCCACTTTAGGATATGGTATCAAAATATGTCCTCTTGTACTTAGGAAGCCAGTTAAAACCATGTTATATCAACAGGTGTTCAGTCCCTAATTGTCCTAAATGCAACATGAGCATTTTATTTAGTTTTTATTTGCCTGGAACTTATATTATGATTTTAACTGTGTATTCAAATAGTATTATTTGACTTCCAAAGTGTTAGATGTTTAACACAGTCTCGGATGGATGGATGGATGGATGGATGGGAAACAAACATTAACTGTATATAATATATGAAGCCAGTCTTCGAATCAATAAAAGGTTTGCTACTGTGGGGAGTAATGGGTTTATTGCTCCTTGCAATAAGGACAATTTTCAATAAAGACACTCTGCAAAAACACACCTAACTTGTTTCTGAATATAAAAACATCCAGAAGGTATTTTATTTACTTAAATAGATAGACATGTCTATCTGAGGTTATTTCAAGAATTTAGAGATCAAAATGTTTGTTTGCCAATGATTAAAAAGGTACAAAAGGTGATTCTAGGTCATGATTACAGCGTTTCAATACAGGAGGCAAGATTGACAAAAAGCTGTATGATACAGAAAGAAACTAAACCACACCTGTTAAAGGGAGAGTTTTGTAACACCTTGTTGTAAGTGCTAGAAAAAAAAAACCTGAACTGAGATAACAGAATGAAACAAAATGTTAGAAATTAATTTATTAATGCAGGTAAAAGCCATCTGCATCCTGATTTCAGATTATGACACCAGTGAAGTTTCTATTTGCAAGTTACTTTTTTTTCAGTTAAATAGTTAAAATGTGTGATAACTTATTGCTTTGGTTACTAATGTCTATTGCTCTATATTCCAAAAATATTCCACTACATGGGAAGAAAAATAAAAAATTTAAAAAGTACTGACATTAATAAACATGAACATGCCACCCATTAAGCTACAATGGTGCAAGGCAAACTAGCATTACATAAAGTTTTGGAACATGAGTTATGGATGAGTCAATAGCACATATTTTCCTTAAGTTCAAATCCAATCATTGCATAGCCTTGGCAGACCAGCACAGACCACACTGTCACCCATGTCCCCTTCCGTCTGTCTTTCCATTTAATGTCTGTCTGTGTACCAAGATTTTCACCTGAGAGAAAAGCGTGGTTTAACTGCTATGTGCCTCATTCCCGGCCTTGGCATAAAGCCATTATACACACATATATGCAATCCTGCACTCTTTGTTGCACATTCCTTAACAATGTTGAGGAAAGAGATGCGACGAGCTGACTGAACTCTGCTAATATAGAGTTAGTCCTTGATTTACAACAGTTCATTTAGTGACCATCCGAAGTTACAATGGCACTGAAAAAAGGTGATTCATGACTATTTTTCACACTTACCATCATTGTAACATTCCCATGGTCACATGAACAAAATTCATATGACAATCAGCTCATATTTATGATGGCTCCAGTGTCCTGGGGTCACCTTTTGCAAAGACAATGGGGAAGATAGATTCACGTAACAACCAGGTTACTAATTTAGCAGCTGAAATGTTTCACTTAACAACTGTGGCAAGAAAGGTCATAAAATAGGGCAAAATTCACCTAACAACTGTCTCGCTTAGCAACAGAAATGTTGAGCTCATTTATGGTTGTAAATCAAGGACTTCCTGTACTGTCTGTCTGTCTTTCTGCCAGCTTTCCTGCTCCTCCATGCTTATTATCAGCCTAAGTATTTTGCATGGAGCTATTATTTGGCTTTTATTTTTAAATTACACCTAAAGGCTTTAAAACTTGGAACATCTGGTGTTCTAGAAGGCTACTGAACTTGAAATATGTTTGTTTCTACCAAATATATAAAACTAGCAATGGTGAGGTTCATCCAAATTAGTATTCTGTACAAGGAAAGTGACCAATCAATACCACAATATGGAGCCAATCATTGGATTCCTTGTTCCCATTGTTGGTATTAACAACAATGTTGGCAGGGGAAGGATAGTCTAAAATCTCCAGTCAGAGGTGGTATTTGCCGGTTCTCCGAACTACTCAAAATTTCCGCTACCGGTTCTCCAGAACTGGTCAGAACCTGCTGAATACCACCTCTGCCCCTGATCTAATGTACAGAATCAGAGATATTGAGACCTACTTTTTCCCCTAAAAGGCATCTTTGTTCATTTGTTTGTAGTGTGAGAAATTATTTACCTTGCAAAGCAACATTACACTATCTCCATACACTTTGAGCATGATATGCTGCATAAGAAATGTGTGTCATGTCATTAAATGACTTTCAAATCCTATTCAAAGGAGAAGGAAAATCGAGTGGAAAAAATGTTCTTGTTTTTTTTAGGTAACCGTGAAAATGGGAAGTTTGCAGTATCCTGCTTTGCAGTATAAAATCACCTCCCCAGTCGGTTGCATCCTCCTTGCCTTCCCATATGCTGATAAATTAACAAGGAAAGACCTCACAACACAGTTATTTGGGGAGATATTTTTACCCAAGATCAGGTGATTGAAACAGCCTCCATCACCTTCCAGTAATATAATACTATACATACATAGATACATAGATACATAGATACATACATACATACATACATACATACACACACACACACACACACACCAAAGAAAAAGCAAAGAAAGACTGCTATAACAGGCTAACATTCCATCTGTTGTTCCCCAACAGCTGGTATGTATGTTTAAATACCTGAGCATCAGGAAGAAAAACATTCTGTGGGCAAATTCTCCCACTCTTTCTTAAAAAGCAAACCTTGAAGAGAAAAAATGGAAGAGAGGTTTTTGTCAATATCATGACTACCATCAGACCAGAGAGATTCAGTTATCCATGAAAAATTGAAGGGGCAAATATATATGTTCTGTGCTCAGAAAATCCTTGGCTTCCTCATTTAAAAGGACCTGGTGATAAGATTTACAGATGAAATTAGATAGGTAGATGGATGATACATAGATAGATAGATAGATAGATAGATAGATAGATAGATAGATAGATAAAGAGTGAGGTATTTATAGATGATAGAGATAGAGATGGAGACAGAGAGATAAAGTGTAGATTTCACATTGTGGAATAAGATGGATCTTTGAGAAATCTGAAAGAAGAACAAAATACAGTGTGTCTATCAAAGATCAGTAACGGAATACCCATGGGCAGGGAACACCAAAAACTCATAGCCTCCTAAACATAAAATGTAATTATAAAAACACATTTGTTATTTTTTATTATTTTTAAATGGGTGAATGAATACACCACATTCAGTTAGTAGGCATAGCATCCCTGCATAAGATTTTTACAGTGAGATTGCTAAAAGCTTGTGATCCCGGGTCTGAAAAAGTTGCCAATCCTTCCACATATACTGCAGTTAAAGTATCCTAATCACAAATGGATCGGAAAATAGTTTAAAGACTAGGCCCATGAATAAAATTATTCTTATATGCTTCTGCTATATCTCCTGGCTTCCTAACTTCAAAACAGATTTTGTTCAATATGCTGCTTCAAAACCAAACCAGCCACACATTGGTTTTTAGTGCTCCGTGAGAAGCACCTGAGTACCTTTATATAAGGAAATATGCATGTTGGTAAGGTCATAGAGGCCAACATTCAAGCTTAAAGCATAAAACCCAAAGTAAAGTGAAACTAGATGTTATAAAATATGGACAATGGCTGGTGAAATAAGAATAGGACATCTGTAATTTGCTTTACCAAATCCAGAAATAATTGTGGTATATTTCCTGGCCAGCTTGATCCAATTTTGCATCTTGGGTAGATGGGGGGCAAGAGATGAAAAATAATGTGATGCAATAACTTGGAAGATGAAAATCTGGAATGTCTGATTGAAAAGCAAGCTATTAGTTATTTTAGTTTATTTTAGTTTTTTTTAAGTTGTGACAAGTGACTCCACACAAGCAATTGTTCTATTTTAGATTCTTTCATTGCTGCAAGAGGACGGTTACATACATCAAGGAAATATGAGTTTTGTAGCCAAAGACACCAAAGAAGCGGCAGAAAGCCAATTCCAACATCTGCTTCCTAAATCAATTCTTTTGACAAACACATAGCCATGGCTGCTTGACGCCAGCACTGCTAGAAATGTCTTTTTTAACCAGGCAGGGCTGCCCTGTTTTCAGATGGGTTTCAAAGCACATCAAAAGAAGAAGCAGTTTCGTCATAGCCATGTATAGAAGCCTGTCCCTGTGCAATATTTGTGTATTCAGCGTCTATTAATTGCTGGAAGTGTACAAGAAGAATAAGAAAAGCTATTTCTAAGTTGAGTACTTATAACAAGACCTTTTAAAAGAACAAATAACTTCCTTCCGTTCCTCTCCCTTGCATCCTTGCCATTTTTCCTCCACCCCCTGCCCTTGAATCACTTCAACAGATAAATAATCTTAACAAATAGGGCCCCCATCGATTTATTTAAAAGATAGGTTTTTTGGTCCAATTAATAACCAAAAAAATCCCATATTTTAAATAAATCAATCATCCTCCAATAAACTTGCCTGAGTTTGTCAGATAGCCTAGAATTTAAAGTAATATAAAGGAAGGAAGGAACACTACCCCATACTATTTACATTCTTTTTTAAAAATAAATTTTATTGTTCTTTTACATTTAAAAAACAAAATTAATCATGACATTAACAGCACTGTAGCATCATTATTATACATATACATCTCTTGTAAATATTTATATTAATATACGATACCATATGATTATATACTTTTATCTATAATTTTCTTATCTTAACTTACTTTATTTCCTATTTTCTAGCCAATTATACCACATATCCCAAATTTCATGGTATTCAGACTCTTCTTTATCTTTTAGTTTTAGAGTCAATCTATCAATTTTGGCAAAGTACATGATTTTTTGAATTATCAGTTCCTCAGAAGGGATGTTCTTATGCTTCCAGCATTGTGCATATGTTATTCTTGCCACAGTTAATAAGTCTAATAAAATATATTTAATATTTTTCTTGTATTTATTTTTAAATATTCCTAACATGAATAGCTCGTGTTCAAATTCTATTTGTTTTTTTACTATTCCTTGTAGCCAGTGTCTAATTCTTGTCCAGTACCTTTGGGCTTCGGGGCAGGACCACCACATTTGGTAGAAAGTGCCTTGTGCTTTTTTATACTTCCAGCACGTTGAGATACATTTTCGCTAATCTCGTTGGGGGTAGGTGCCATCGGT
Source organism: Naja naja (assembly GCA_009733165.1). Lineage (NCBI taxonomy): Eukaryota > Metazoa > Chordata > Lepidosauria > Squamata > Elapidae > Naja > Naja naja. The sequence continues at coordinate 104,157,706 of CM019150.1, read as the reverse complement.
AGAACATCTTATAGATGTTTTCTTTATAGGCCAATGATCTTGTTAATTTATAATTCCGGTTCCAAATTTTTTCCCAGTCTGCTAGATCTATATTATGTCCTATATTTTTGGCCCATGCTATCATACAGCCTTTCACTATTTCTTCACTATTTACATTCTTACTGTTTCAAAAGCTCTGGTTTCTACCTAGAAATGTCCATACCACAAATAAAGTCACTAGTTTTTTTGTTTTAAATAGACAAGGTTACATTACTCAGTGGGAGATGTTGCCCCATACAATTGGAGGACATCCCTCTGAACAGTATCAATCTGATGGTTTATCTCAAATGTCAATCACAGCAGGTAGGAGCAAGAAGCTGATGTGGCTGAGTAGGGATGGGACCATTTGGGAATCCCAAATCTCTAAACTAATCTATACTGAATGAGCCAATAGTAAACCTTCATATTGTTACCAAGGAAATGTCATATGGTCAGGCACAGCTTGTATGTCGTTACCTTTTGCCTAAAGAGGAAATTATCAGTACTATATCAGAACCCTTCCAAATATTCCACTTCCAAGCTTTCCCAAACTTTCTCTTTTTCCTTTATTCCATTCTTTTCTTTCATATAATTGTCTCATTTCAACAGAGCCAAAGACTGAAACAATTTTTCCACTATCTGACAAATCTTCAGGCAAAGAAAATGAAGGATGCAATTCTCACTCTTCATCATAAACTATCCTGATAAGAACCCAACAGGTTCATGCATTGAGTGATTCAGAGAGGGACCAAAAGCAAAATAATAATGATGATAATAATAATAATAATAATAATAATAATAATAATAAGTGGGGGGGAATGGAGCATCCTGAATCTATGGTATAATTTCCTCACACAAAACAAGTGCTCATGTGTTACTGTTTTGTTTATTGAACATCTGCCTGTTTAAGCCAGAGACTGATGGTCTCCCAGAACTCTTTTGCAATATTATGGTTATGGACAAGAACTTGATAATGGCAGCCATTGTACTTGAAGCTCCACTCATTTTGTAATTTGTATCATACATGTACAGCTTCAATAACATTATGCTCACCATCTTGATTTTTCCCCATACCCTCAAAATAATTCTGGTAGATAGAAAAGAAAGGCAACCTAAACTATCCATCCTGAGCAGCAGGAAAGAAAGCACTTTAAGTGTCTAGTGGCTAGGTGGAAGTTGGTAAAAGTCCAAAGCAGGTGGCTTTACAGAAGAAGTGGGAAATAATTCAGCTTTCCCTTTTTAAATATGTCACGCCACTTTCTTGTATTGCCTCTGTGTCAGTAAGATTTTTTTTAAAAAAATATTTTTTAATTTTTCTTTTTAAATTCCATTTGGGGAAAAATTGGGGAACAACTAGGTGGCAAGTGGTGACAGAAAAAAACTATGAGAGAAAGGGTTAGTACCACCTCACCCCACCCATGTCACGGTGCCAGCCTTCCCAAGTTGCTATTTGAAGAGAGAAGGAAAATGCAGCTTTCCAGTCAAAATCTAGCTAACCCTTGTCTGAGAAAAATAAGGAACACTTCTTGAGAACTGTCTAAAGAGATGATGTAAATTGACAAACATACAGAAGGAAATTGAAAAAGGTGGCATGTATTCTCAAGATTATCAAAGTAACTGGATTGATTTCAGATAAAGACACACAAAAATTCAGCTGCAATAAATCTATCACAAACAAACAGTTCTGTTTGTGAGATATAAGAGGCTCAATGGACTAGTTTTTAAAGTACAATCCTAGAATGAATGACTCTTGGTATAATACAGCTTGGTCATTCTTAAGTTCCAAGAACATCTTCATCATTTTTTTTTCTGAGTAATTTAACACTGATATAAAACCAGTATTCAGTAACATCTTGTCCTGATCTCCTTCTTATGTGATTGCTAAGCAATACACCCTCTTTTTTTCCCCTTTGTACCTTCCTGTGTATTTTGTAAATATTTCTATGTCATCTGCAGTTGTTCTGGACATTTAGAAAATTTCCCATCTATATACATACAGAGATGTAGGAAGTTTTGCCAGTTCTTTTTACTCTTTTATTTTTTCTTCTTCAGTGCTTATCACATTTCTTCAGTATGACGGGGATCATTGCTTGGTTTTCTCTTTCTACACGAAATTCGACAAAATGAAAATTAAAAATATCCCTTCTGACCTAAGATTTTTTTTTCTGACACAAAAACCGGGAAGCTCTGAATTTATTATTAGTTAGCTACTTCAATCTGATAACATTTATTTGAACAGGGAGACTTTCATGTCACAACTGTTCTTGGCTCATTTGTTAAGATCAGGACACAGTGTTCTGCTCCTCAAAGTATAATTCTTATATAAATACTTTATTTCCACTTACTTTTGGGTGCAAATAAAATGAGATGGTTCCCCAAACTTCTTCACACATTCCTTCCTTGAAGTCAAACACTTGGTTAAATATGAATGAATATTGGTATGTGTGCATTTAATTCCTAATGAGGATTTATTTCAAAAATAATTCTGTGAAAAATGTGCCCCCAGTTTCCTCCTCCTCACTTCTACGAAAAGTACTTCATTCTTGGGGTGCCTGAAAATTTCTTTGAAGGTCTTTTTGAGCTTGGTTTATCAGTAATGTAGAGACATATGCTGTTCTTCTCCATTATTCTATAGCTATACAGGCTGACCCTCATTCTTGATCTGAAAAAGCTCTACTAAGGATTTTCCTCTAGATACCTTCCTTTGGTATATAACTGAAGCATGGGAAGCCATACTTCAACAGAATATTCCTACACATCTTATAGCTGCCTAATTAATAAAGTACAAAACTCCCTCAGTTTTGAGAATTGCAGTGCTGCTACTGTTTTTTTGTTTTTTGTTTTACAAAATAAACACGGTCTGATCTTCAGCATCAACTTGAATGAGAATAGCAAGCAGAATAACTTACTGGTGGGCCTTCAAAAATAAGTGTTCTCTAGGAATGTCATCTCTGTCTCCTTTGTCATCACCCAAAAAAGGGTGGAAAAGGAGGAGAATGATGGATGTGAGGGTGGTTTACCTTTGCCAGACATCAGAAAGACAAGAAGGCCCAGTGTTTTGACTTGTAACTGTCAAATGGTTACAAATCTAAAACAAAAATGGGTGCAGCACCTAAAAAAAAGGGAACATCACCTTGCATAAAGTACAAAGCTAAAAAGAACTGAAAGTAACTTTCAGGCACCATCTGCATGTGTTCATATAAATAAGGGTGCAGATTGGGTCATTTCATACTAAACATTAACATCCTCATCCTTTGCTTCTTTTCATTAGTCAAAGCCCAGTCCATACATATGTACCATGGAGACAAGGTATGATTCTCAATTTAGAAACATAGAAAGTAGCTCATTGAACACAATTTAAAGGGTCTGCATATCTATTAAGCACTGAGCATATGATAAGATTTTAACACTTCAGAGTAGCTTTTGCTCATTCAAAATTCTTAGAGAGATTCCTTTCTTTAAAATTATGCTCATTTATAGGCAATGCATAACCAACAAGTGAGATGGACTGGATTTCTGCCTTGCTATATAAAATCCAGCTGTTCTTCTTCTATGTCTAGATCAAACTTTGGACTGCCAAAATGAAGCCACCTTCTTGGCTTTATTATTGGACAAAAATAAGTTACAATCAGTACATGTTTCTGGTAGTAATTGACATACCGTGTTTCCCCGAAAATAAGACACTGTCTTATATTTTTTTGGCTCCCAAAAACACACTAGGTCTTATTTTCGGGGTAGGTCTTATATATTTATGGTGCCAAATAGTGGGTGTGAGTGTGTAGGGGGGCGTGTTTTGCGGGTGCACGGTTGCTCCCTGAAAAGTCTTCCTGGAACTGGAGATTTACACTAGGTCTTATTTTTGGGGTAGGTCTTATATTAGGGCAGGTTTTGAAAATAGTGCTAGGTCTTACTTTCGGGGTAGGTCTTATTTTCGGGGAAACACGGTATCAGCAGATGAGCTGAGCTTTGTGTCTCTCCACATTCAAGCAATGTGTTGTTATCTGCTAAAATAAAAGCCTCCACTTGAGCATATTGATATTACACTTGGGCACTCCAACCGTCAACCTATTAGGATCCTCCAAGAAGTATAAGGGACATATGATCAATGTTATTCCTTGTTCAATGGTCTTGTTTCCCCATCTTTTAATTTGGTTTTGTTCTTGTGTACCCTCAAGAATGTTTGTTCTTACTACAAAGTTTTTCCCAGATCTCAGTCGGCGGGCTTGGAGCATATGTTGTTCAGAGGATTCGCCTGTTGAACTTTTTTTCTCTAAACAACTACTGAAGCTGTAAGAGTCCTGTCCTAATCAGTCACAGGCCACAGTAATTATGCTAATAACTTCTAAAACTTTGGCAGAATTTGCCAAAGCAAACTCTGGTGGCAGAGACATTAAAATGCAGTATTGTAAGCAAACTTTTCCACAGCCTGGAATTCGATCCTGACCAGCTCAAGGTTGACTCAGCCTTTCATCCTTCTGAGGTTGGTAAAATGAGGACCCAGATTGTTGGGGGCAATATGCTGACTCTGTAAACTGCTTAGAGAGGGCTGTAAAGCACTATGGGGCAATATATATATTTCAATAAATATACTTCAGCAACAGAGTGCTCAATGTCTGGAATACTCTACCTGACTCTGTAGTTTCTTCCCCGAACCCCTAAAACTTTAACTTTAGACTGTCTACTATTGACCTCACCCCTTTCCTAAGAGGTCTGTAGGGGGCGTGATAAGCACATCAACGTGCCTACCATCCAGGGGTGGGTTTCTACCGGTTCTGTCAGGTTCTGTAGAGCCTGTAGTTCTGAAGAGCAGCAGACATAGAACCAGTTCTATGTATGCTGCTGTTTTGGCCCACCTGCCCGCCTGGGCTCTTACCTGATCTTTATATCCTGCTTTTTCAACTTCAGCTGCTGTGCAAGGCATAGCTGCAGTGGAAAAGCAGGAAGAAAATGTTGTTTCAAATGCTGCTGACGAAGATTTACAGGTGTGCACAGCATGCAGAGAAGCACATCGTAAATCACCAAACATCGTAAAACATCGTAAATCACCATGAACCAGTAGTTAACCCTGTTAGATCCCATCCCTGCTACCATCCCTGTCCTATTGTTTCTTTTTATTTTTCTTATATGTATCCATTTCATGTATTCATAACTATTTTTATACTTATACCTGTTATAATTGCTTGACAAAATAAATAAATAAAATAAATAAATATAAGCCTAAATGCTATTGCTTTTTGCACATGGTCAAGGATTGAATAGGGTCTGTTTGCTTATCATGTTATACAAATTTAGCCATTGTGCTCTATAAACCAGGATTTACATCTCAGGAGTATTTTCGGACTTAGCCAATGTCCTGGTAAAGATGATAGGGATTTCTTTTCTGGTCTAGTATATGTAGCTCAATCATTGGAATTCAATGGAAGCAAGTACTTTTTTTATTTTTTATAGAAAAAAATAACTATTCCAGTTACTTATGGCCTTTTATAAACTCCCAGTTGTGATGAGTTTCACTGACATGCCCTTTTGTCAACTTTTGTTCTTCTGCTTCTTTTGGCAACAAATATAAATATATATATATATAAACAGCAAGATGGAAAAGACAAGAGCAGTGCGCAAAAGTTGGGTCTATGATATTCCCTTAATTGCCTGTAGCATGGCAGCAACTTGTGTATAAAACAGGAATAGATTGGGAAGAATCCAGCTGACAAGTTTATTTTTTCTGGCTTTTTCTGACTTGCAAACCAACTGTACCAGCCAACTACTACATAATGAAGTTACAACTCGTAGGGCAAATTCGTAATAGGAAAACAACAACCCTGTGTTCTAGCAGCACAAGAAAGCAATGCTTGGCTGCTTTGAATCTGGGATATGGAGTTTATATCCTATCAGATGGTGTTAGTTAAAACTCCCAGATCCTTGACTATTGGCAATAATCAAAAGTGGGAATTCAACAGTGGCCACCGAAAGCTTCTCCAGAAAAGTTTTTATGTAGGTTTTTAATAAAGATATGCATACCATAAGAGGAAAAACTTTGGCTTCATGAAAACCGTTCAGTAATAAAATGTGCAGTGGTAAAATGTGGAGAGTAGTACAGGGAGATGTATCTTTTCCCTTCCTCAATTTATCTTTATCCACTCATTTTCGCTCTTTCGGGGTACAGCTTTCAGGGATGTGACCCACCTTAGTGAGGGAAGAAAGGTCTTCCATACCAGGAAACATTTATATGTATTAGTCCTAGATAATGCTTGTGTGGCAAGTTTGATCAAGTTATCCTTTTCTCTGATCAATTATTTAACCTCCATGCACCAGCAGCATAAATCTGACCATATTGAATGTCCTTTACTCATTTTTCCAGTCCTTCAAACTATTGGAAAGGAGTAGGGAAATTTTCACCTGTCATTCTCTTTAAGAAAATGAATTAAAATATACACAATCTGTAATATCTGAGCAAGGTGGCACCTTGGACAGAATTGTAAGTGTGAAAGTCAGTTCTTAGGCTGTCAATAAAAAGCAAGATACAGGATAAAACCACTTTCCACTGGACAGAGCAAAGTAAGGCAATCTATTCAAAGTATCGTAAACAGTGATCCATTAGATTGGGTGGAGTGAAAAAATTAACATGAGAAGATTTAAACCCTGCCTTTATAAATAGGACTAATCCTTGATTAACTGCTGTTTTTGAATTTCTTTTGGCAATGGCTTCCTAACTCTCTCAGTAAATATTATTTATTCTCAGTTCATGAAAGGGTTTCAGAACTGCCTCTAGCAAAAGAACTGCATAAACTGTTTTTACTTTTCTGTATTGTATCATATGACATCACATTATAATCACACCATGCCATGCCACACTACACCATACCATATCATGCACTTCACACCGGCTCAGACTTTCCTTTCATTCTGCCTGAAAATCTTATGGATGGGATATTTACCCATCAAGAGAATTCTCCTGCCAGCTCTGCAGCCCATGCTAACAAGCTTTTCCAGGATCTTTTCAATGCCAGACAAAAACAATGGCTCAATAGTTCCCAAAATACAACTTGTTTTGAAGCTATTCTTAGACCAAAAGTTCCAGATCTTGAAGAGATGGAAGCAAAAATAGAGAGATGAAAAGCCTATTTTATAGTAACACTTCTAATATACATCCCACAACTCTACAGATATGAGGCGAAGACTTCAATAGGAGGCTGGATTCCCACATCACGATCAACCACATCCTAATTTGCTCAGTTTCAGTTTAGCAAATCAGTTGTGGAAATGCACAATGTACAGGTGAAACTTGAAAAATTAGAATATCATGCAAAAGTTCATTTATTTCAGTAATGCAACTTAAAAGGCGAAACTAATATATGAGATAGACTCATTACATGCAAAGCAAGGTAGTTCAAGCTGTGATTTGCCATAATTGTGATGATTATGCTTACAGCTCATGAAAACCCCAAATCCACAATCTCAGAAAATTAGAATATTACATGTAATCAATAAAACAAGGATTGTACATAGAGCAATATTGGACCTCTGAAAAGTATAAGCATGCATATGTACTCAGTAGTTGGTTTGGGCCCCTTTTGCAGCAATTACTGCCTCAATGCGGCGTGGCATGGAAGTTATCAGCCTGTGGCACTGCTGAGGTCTTATGGAAGACCAGGATGCTTCAATAGCGGCCTTCAGCTCTTCTGCATTGTTTGGTCTCATGTCTCTCATCACAATTATGGCAAATCATGGCTTGAACTATCTTGCTTTGCATGTAATGAGTCTATCTCATATATTAGTTTCACCTTTTAAGTTGCATTACTGAAATAAATGAACTTTTGCACGATATTCTAATTTTTCGAGTTTCACCTGTATATGGCTTAGTGTGTTGTATGAATTTAGCTGATTAGCTTTTTTAAAATAAACCATAGTTAAACCATAACTTGGTAAAAGTTTGAGAACTCTGTCTAGAAGTGCTTAAAAGAGCAGCAAAGTGATGGAAATGCAGGAGGTGAATCTTGGTACAGCTCTTAGCATTCCCATGAATACTACCCTCGTCATGCAGGAAAGGCACTGCATAGCATAACAGAAGAAAGCAGGCATTAACACTGAGCCTAGACATATGTAGAATGATATTCTCTAATTTCTAAGCAGCTGTCCATACTCAACTTATGAATGAATTATGGAATGGACCCTGGCAACAGAGCTGTTTACCTCTTCCAGATTTAGAGCAGCGCAGATTTCCTCAGGGCAACGCATCATGGGTTTGTTGCCTGAATGCTACAAGTCAATGTCCTCATTTAAATTCTGCTTGAAATACCAACCATCTTGAGCTACCAAGGTTGTAAAAGCATTTTTCTCTCTCTGGTACTGCAAAAAGTTCCAGCAGATGGACAGATATGGTTTCTAATCCATGTGGTTCATCTAATTAGTGTTATGTTTTCATTCCAGCAAGCATTATATGGCAGCTGAATTCTATCTTCTGCTTAAGTGTATTTTTTTCATTTCACATTTGCCTTATTTTAAAATGTTATTTTACAAATGAATACCTTACTTACTCTAGAATGGCTTGGGTGGCTTAGCTATCATGGATGATATAAATATGAATAGTAGGTGAATAGAGGTATACAGATACAGATAAGCAGTTAAATCACGCAAAAGGAATGAAAAATCTAACCGGCATCAATAAAAAGATGTGTTGGTTTTGATTACATCTTCATTGTATTTGTTTATTGACATTTATAGTAATATTACTACTAGTAGTAACCATATTGGGAGAACTTCTATCATTCATGCATGTATTTTGTGGGAGGTTAGTTTTATTTGACTTGACAAAGGTTAGAATTCCATGACCTAAACTGGCTTTTGCAACTCAATAGTTTTATGACTCCTGCATTTTTTTAAAAAAATGTTCTATGCCAACATGCAAAACAACTAACACACTCATTATTACAATATCCTTGGAACATAATTCCACGTCATTCTCATTTACATAAGAGAGAAGAGGCCACTTAACCTGATAAGGAGCAGCCTGGTTAGATTAAGTACAAAGGTGAGATCTACAACTAGGACTTCCTGTACATAGCTCAGGACTCGTATGTCTTATTGTAAAGGGAGTACAAGACAACCTGCTCTACTTTGGAGCAGTGCTGCAGTTCCCCTCTATACTAAGGTCACTTCTCAGAGAATCTGTAGCAATAATAAAGAAACAAACAAATTCAAATTTTATGAACCTGGACTGCATAAAAAGAAATAGCAGCCTAGTGACACATGTGTTGCAAATAACACATAGCTAAGGAAATCTGAGTGGGGTGGGGGGTGTCTGAACCTGGTGGAAATCATATTTGAAAAGAAGTAGCTAAAAGCAAAGTAGGGGGAAGGCCAGAAGCTGCTGTCCAGCACTCCTTCTCTTGATCTGTCCCTGTTTAATGTTTATGAGAAATAATTGTCCTTGCTATTCTGTATACCTTATCACATGAATGGCTTTTAATGGGGAGAGAAGATAAAGAAAGATTCCTGCCCCAAAAACAAGGACCCCAAAACAAAAGAGGTCGCCTTTTCAATTATATTCAATTAAGATTCAATTAAATCTTGGCTTTCTCATGGGTGAAAACTACATGTAGAGTTGCAACTGACTTTCCTCAGCAGCTTTCTTAAACTTAATACTCTCCAGCCACTATTAACATTGCTGCCTACGAATGATAAACTTCAATATATGATCTCTAGACTGGATAAGGATGTGATATGCTATTCTCATTATTATGGTTTTCACCATTTGATTGCATCCCATCCTTGTCAACTAATTGCCTTCCATTTGTATCAAATTGTATAACTCTCAGCATTCCCACCCAAGCGTGAATACCCATTCTGAAGAATAAAAGTTCAATAACATTTATGATGTCCCAGCCTTTAGTGTGTGGATATTAACTGGTCTACAACAGTAATGAATCACCATGGTAAAGACTGGATAATGCTCTCAATTACTGGAGTGGAAACACTTTGAGCAATCCTAAATCGAAAAGGCTCATTTTTTATTTAACACTAAGCACTTGTTTCCATCAGGTTGCTCATTATTGCTTATAAAATATCAAAGGACAGAAAGTTCTTTTCATTTGTTATGGATCAGCAGTCAAGACCAAAAACATTTCATCAGCTTAAAAAAAATTGAGTCTGTCAAGATAGGAAAGGTCAAGAAACTGGCATGGCAGGGTTTTCAGGAATGATCTTATAGCTATAGGACAAAGTAGCAGAATCTTGAAAGCATGCCAGAGTATCTCTCTGTTCGTATAACAAAGAAAATCAAGGGAAAGTGATTTTGAGATCCTTTCTCATGTTCTGTTCTTTCTCAGAACCAAGTTATATTTTTTCAAAATGTCCCCTAGATAATTTTATAGTTTATTTTAATAGGCATAGATTATAATAGCAATAGCAATAGCACTTAGACTTACAAACCACTTCAGAGTGCATTACAGCCCTGTCTAAGTGGTTTACACAGTCAGCCTATTGCCCCCAACAATCTGGGTTCTCATTTTACCAACCTCAGAAGGATGGAAGGCTGAGTCAACCTTGAGTCGGTCAGGATCGAACTCCTGGCAGTCAGCAGAATTAACCTGCAATAACCACTGTGCCACCATGGCTCTTATACTGTGATAATAATTTGTTTGCTTGTTTGTTAGTTTATTTATTTATTTATTTGATTTGTCAATCACTTACAAGGTAATAAGTAAAAGTATAAACATGAGTAAGAATACAGGAAATAGGTACGAATAAATGGGGACAATAGGACAAGGATGGTAGGTATGATGATGCGCTTATGCACGCCCCTTACAGGCCTCTTAGGAATGGGGTGAGGTCAATAGTGGTTAGTTTGAGGTTACAGGAGTGGGGGTTAGAGGATGTAACAACAGAGTCAAGTAGTGCATTCCAGGCATTGATATGTGGTATTATACATATTTAGATATGTGGTAAAGGTGTATATGTATAATACTTGTCTCTAGATACTTTGGATTTTTCTCTCTTTTTTCCTGTGGTTTATGTAATTCAAAATATTTTATATCTGTTAATCTTAGTTCAATAATTTAAAAAAAATCTATGTCTATATCTCTTACTCCACCCCATATTAGGCTCCAATTCCCATTACCTTCAAGCAGTGTGATGTGATAATGTGACACATTAGGAGAGTGATACTTGGGGAAGGCTGTTCTTAGAACTAACAGAACTAACAACAAATGACATTGAGCAAAATGTACTGCATTTTTTCCTAGTCAGCTCTCACGCACTTCAGCTTACTTTTCACCCTGAGGGCAAGGTGAATGTCTATGAAGAGGTGGAAATATTATTATTATTATTCTGATGTCAGCTCTTACGTTGCTTTGGAAATAGAGGTATCATTTTACATACATGGATGGCTTTTCCTGTATGGAAAACATTTTTAAGCGTTTTCCATCAACCTAGTTGAAAACTGCAAGGAAACTATCAAAGGGCTGATGGAACAACAAACATGTTAGCTGTGTACCATTATTGGAATCAAATGGTTTTCCATGTTGTCTTAATTTATTGTCCTGTTATAAAAAAAGGAATGTGCAATATAACAATTGTTACTGCTTAGTATGTAACATATCCATAGTATAATTAGTGTCACACTATACTATAGTAACTATATCGCAAAGAAGAGTATGTAATAACCTGGAACAGAGAAAAGATATCAGATAAGTTAAAATTCAAAATGAATTGAAGTTTTGTCCAGGTTGCTAAGAACAGCAACAATAACAATAGAGCTTTTTGAAATATATTGAAAATAAAAGGAAGGAAACAGAAATCACATGCCAGGTACTCAATGAAGGTGAAGTAATCAGTGACAAAGAAATTCCTACTCTGGCCCAGTCTATTCTAAGAAGAGTCTATACTTTCCATTAGGCAATTGTGAGGAACAGGATGAAGGAGCCAGGACTGAAACTTGAAACTAATAAAAACAGATAATATTAGTCAATTCCATTAATTTAATTCCCAGGGGCCAAATCAGAGGTGGTATTCAGCAGGTTCTGACCAGTTCTGGAGAACCAGTAGTGGAAATTTTGAGTAGTTCGGAGAACTGGCAAATACCACCTCTGACTGGAGATTTTACACTATCCTTCCCCTGCCACGCCCACCAAGCCACACCCACAGAACTGGTAGTAAAAAAATTTGAATCCCACCACTGGGCCAAATGGATTGCAGCTTAGAAAATTGAAAGAATATACTACCGGAATCTGCAGCCTTGTTGATGTAGCACGTTAAATCAAGGTATGGATTTTCTAAATAAATCATAGCTCTGCAGAATAATTGATATAGAATGCAGAAATGTGAACCTGAACAAAAATTCACCAGTTTCCATAGATTGAAAAGAGATGTTTCATAAAGTCTCTCGTGTGTTCTGAAAAAAGCTTTTTCTTAAGGATCTGCATATATATGCACAGAGAGAAAAGTCTGCAAAGGCCATTGGAACATTTTTGGGATCAGGAGGAAATAGGAGGATATTAGATATATTTTCAGCATGGCTGAAAGTTGAAGGGAAAAGACTATGATTTTATCTATTCAAAAATAGGAAATGGACCAATACATTTGTTACCCAGCATTTTAGAAGATTTCTTCATAGGAGGAACCTGAGTGAAATGCAAGTATATCTCAAATAGCTGAGAGGGGGAATGCTTCCTGATTATAAAGAGATTTTGTAAGAGGAGAGTGTTTATAAGAAGCCTTGACCCAATCTATCTGCTCCTTAAAGAAAACTGCTGCCTCAGTTCCTAGAATAGAGGAGAATCAGGAAACATCTGGCCTAAAATAGGACTGTCTGAGTACCAGTATTAGCCATGTTATTATAACAGAAATCACCATTATGTAAAAGATCAGGTCAACTGCTTTGTTAGCAGTTTATATATAGCAAGGAAGCTATTGCTATACAGAGACATTAATTCTCTCAGTTTTACTATTCAATAGTCAAACTATCGAACTATCCAAACAGGCTATAAATTGTGGATCTGTCTGAAAAATGAGATGATGGGATATGATTTAGTTATGGATGATCTTGAGTAAACAATGAAGCTACCTCAGGAATGGAGGAAAGTGTACAACAAGCATTAAAAATGAGGCACATTGGGAGAAAAATGTCTGCTTGACACACCCTTGACACCTGTAGGTAGGGCATTTGGAGACTGTTCAAAGTTATGATGGCACTGAAAAATAATTTTATGACTGCTCCTTGCTCTTAGCATTGTTCTACCATCTCCTCAGTCATGTGCTTGAAATCCAGGTGCTTAATAGCCAGCAGGTGTTCACAACTGTCACAGCTTCCCACAAACATATGATCTCCATTTTCAAGCTTCACAGCAAGCTTCTCACAAGGTGAGTCAATGGAGAGTAAAACGGTAAATCAGCAAGTCACAGACTCGTGAAGTCTCACCTAGCTACTCTGTCACTTAGCGATGGAGTTGCCAAGTCCCAATTTGGTTGTTAAATGAAGGCTATCTGTACATCAACCTAATCCAGGAGGTCCTCGACGGGCTTGTATCCCTGACATATTACATAGGAATGCCCAAAATATTTTGGGGTAGTCCCAAGATGTCCAAAAAGTATAGCTTTCCACACACATGTGTCTTGACTCCTGGTATAATACAGTACATATTCATGGATAGGATTGATCTATGAGAGTGGATCATTGGTTTTTATTTATTTATTTTTACATATTTATTTATTTATGTTCCACTTTAAAATTTGTAGGGCATATCAGGGTTTTTTTCAGGGATCCTTATTGGCTGAGCCAAATGCTGAGTGGCATGGCACCCATATTTTTTTACACACTGAGTAGATAATGATATACCATGCATGGTATATTTACCATAGTTTATTTATCTTATTTTCATTTATCTAATATTCTGGATTCTCATGACACATCAATCCAGTAATCATATTGGCTAGGTTGTCATTTGACGTTAACATTCAAAGTCCTTCATGGCATGGGTCCGGGGTACTTGCGGGAGCGTCTCCTGCCGATATCAAATACCAGTCACCCTGTGCAAGCACACAGTTTGGGACTCCTCGGGTTGCCATCCGCACAACAATGTCGGCTGGCAGTGACCCAGGGAAGGGCCTATTCTGTATCGGCCCCCGCCTTATGGAATCAGCTACCCGTTGAGCTCCAGCTGGCTCCCGATCTCTCCTCTTTCTGGCGCAATCTAAAAACCTGGTTGTTTTTACAGGCTGGGCTGGACTGATCTCCTGGGGGAGAGGGTGGGTTTTAAATTCTATTTTAATTCGGTTTTATAGTTGTATTTTGGCTTGTCTGGTTTAATTTCTTTTAAAATAATTTATTGTTCTGTGTTTTTATCTATGAGCTGCCCCGAGTCCTTTTTGGAGAGTGGCGGCATACAAGTCAAAATAAATAAATAAATAAATAAATAAATAAATAAATAAATAAATAAATAAATAATAAACATACTAGGTTAAAATGAACATGCTGAGTAATTTGTGATTCAATGTGTCATATCAACTCAGCCACAGTAACTGGGTATTCACTGGAATTATTGATTGGATAATCAATGAAATATTCAAACTTTCAGACCATTGCATTCACCCAAAATCTTTTTAAGATAAACTTCAAGATGTTGCAATCCAAACTTCAACAATACATGTGGCACAATTGGCACATGTATAGCAGGGGTGGGATTCAACCGGTGTTACTACCTGTTCGGTGACTTCATTTTGCTGTGTGAACTTGTAAACAACCTTAAGCTGTGCCACCCGGACAGCTGAAAATGCTGCGCACAGGTGTGTAGCGTTGAAAAGAGCAGGTGTGCTCTTTTTTATTGCTTTTTCAACCTCAGCTGTGCCACGCAAAGCAGCTGAGGTTGAAAAAGCAGAAAATAAAGGACAGGTAAGAGCCCGGGTGGGTGGGTGGGCCAAACAGCTGCAAACACAGAACCGGTTCAGTGTCTGCTTCTCTTCTGAGCTACCAGTTCTATAGAGCAGGCCACCTGAAATCGCAGTGCATACATCTGATAGATAATGGAAATGGCAAGAAAGATCCATACAGTGTGTGTGCTCAGGATGCTTCAGGAGGCATCCATCCTATCTGCCCTCCTCCCCCATCCAGTCCATGGAGGAGAACTACAATGCTGATCTGGCCCTTGAAAAAATCTAGTTTAACACCCCTGCAGTAGACTATTAGAAAACAAGTAAGTCAGCAAGAGTTGAAGTAAAACCAGAATGCCAGAAGTATGAATATTAAGCTGAATTTTAAATATTATGAAAAGCAAAAGCCATTGGAGAAGACCATGATGCTTTGAAAAATCAAAGGTAATCAAAAAAAGTTCTGAGAACACGAGGTAGCTAAAACTATCAGTGATTAGACAAGCATGATCCTACAAAATTTAAAGAAGCAGTTACTGACAGAGCATAATCCTAGCATAATGACGTCCATCAGGTCACACAGAGTCACGGATAACAGCACAACTGAAGAGTAGCAACAATTTTAATAAGCTGATCTTTCTAAAAGGAAACTTTCTTATAGGATAAATCTCAATTTTAATAAAGTGCAATATTTGCATATATGTATGATTTCATATGCATCACTGTGCATAAAAATAAGAAAAAGATTGGTAGGAACAAATTACATTCAGGAAGATAAGACGAGGCATATTTTTGCCACCTAACACGGAGTTCACACATCACACTAAGGCCGTGTCCCCACTTGCACCTAACATTGATTGATGACTTTTTTTTGCCATGATCCCATGATGTTTTTATTTTGTTCCCAATCCATGAGTGAGACCAGGCCATCCTTAAATACTGTAATATTAAGGTACTGTTTTTCTCTTAAGTTTACAACAACTGACAGCTGCGAGGTATCTGTTACATTTTACCAACTGCTATATCAGAGGCAAATCCAGGTGATTAGTAGTGGGAGGCATTTGAGAGGCAATTATTAACCATTTCAAGCTGATACAGTCATGCTTCTTGTCTCATGAATAGCCCACCCCATATCAACTTCATTCTTCTATTATATCCTCAAAGAGCTATGTTGAGCCAACAATCAGAATTGTGCATAGCAAGGACTGGCAACAGGGACAAACAATTTCATGACAATTGGTTTTCTGACAACTGAAGAATGGATTGGCATACCTTAAACCAGGGCTGTCAAACTCCTGGCCCATGGGCCAGATGCATCATGCGCTGCCCACGCCCGGTTTAGCAAAGGGGAAAAAAATCCTGATATGTCACATGATGCTGCAGTGATGACGTAAGTTTGACACCCTGCCTTAAACTGAGTGGTGAAGAAAAATCCTGAATCATTTTAGTGTTTTTTAACTTATTATACTGTACAAACCATTGTGTATGGATTAACATCTGGAAGTTCAACCAAATATACTTAAATATTTAGCATGATGAATGAACCCAGCCATGGAGAGGATTCACACACTGGCACTAAGCCATAATGTGCACTATTTAACATCCCAGCATGTTGTTGTATGAATCCAGTTTTTCATTTCTTATATTTCCCAAAAGAAAAAGTTATTTGCAGTACTTTCTGAAAATCGCCTCCTTGTATTAATTTAAAGTAGAGGCCTGAAGCAAATTTCATCTGAAATAATCTTCCCTCCAGTCTCACCTTTTCAGAGTTTATGAAGAATTAATCATATATGAACCTTGCATGTATCCAGATACATGCCTTTTTAATTCATTTTCAAGTAAATGTATTAATATTTTAAGATATCCCATTCACTTTGGTTCTCCTCGCAGATACAGCTCTGGGGGGGGTGCTCATCTCCATTACAAAGCCTAAGAGCCAGCACTGTCCGAAGATGTCTCTGTGGTCATTTGGCCGGCATGACTAAATGCCAAAGGCACATGCAACACTATTACCATCCCACCAAAGTGGTCCCTATTTTTCTACTTGCATTTTTACATGTTTTCAAACTGCTAAGTTGGCGGAAGCTGGGACAAATAACAGGAGCTTACTCCATTAAGCGGTGCTAGGGATTCGAACAGCCAAACTGCCGACCTTTCTGATCAACAAGCTCAGTGTCTTAGCCACTGAGCCACTGTAGTTTCCCCCTCTACCATCATATTATTTCACCTTCGAACACATCTCCTAATATTGACAAATGTAAGTAATTCTCTGCATCTAACTTAGATGAAGTCATAATATTCTTGGGATAAAAAAAATGAAACTTGTCTCAATTCAGGGTATGAATTCTGATACAGCTGCCATGAGACATAAGAGTTTCAAGATGCAGATACAATCTTGATATGAGAAAGATGCTAAAATGTGTGGTTTTAATGAAGAACTAACAGAGTTGGATCAGATATTAACTGGAATGGATGAAAAATTAATTAAAAAAACATTTAGCTATTTATTAGCTTCCATCTGCACATGCCTGTGTGATGCCTGTGTGATGGCAGTTTGCAGCCGGTGAGCTCCTGAGTGGAATCTTGGTTTGTGGCCGTTGGGGGGTGAAGGGGGCTTCGTCTCCTTTGCCCCACCCCCATTTCTGCTCACCGTGACCTGGCGGTCTTGACGAGGGGTGGCAGCTGTGACTCCCCTTGGTCATTGGTCAGCGGCAGGCGATGAGCGAGAGTGATGGACTGTGGCTGATGGCAGTGGTGGCGGCTGCGGCAGTGGTGGCAGGCGGCGGCAGTGGTACCTGAACAGCTGATTGTGGAGGCGAGTGCAAGCGTTGGCAAGGGTCCAGCGGAAGACAGGCATGGATGTTGGCGAAGGTCTGGTGAAGCAGTGGTGGCTGTGGTAGTCATCTGCCAGCTGGCCCAGTGACTCCTTTGTCTTCTGCTGAGTTCATGGTTGTGACGGATGGTGGACAATGGCGGTGGATGGCGGAGGCCCCAATGAACCCTGGGGCATTTCCTGGCCTGTTGTCCCTGGCCTGTGTCCTCAGTCTGTGTCCCGGCCTCTTTGTTTCCCAGTTTGGGGGTGGATTTTTCCCTCCAACAGGGGTTTGTTTTGCTATGCTGTCTTCTGGTTGCCTGCTTGCTGCCGGACTGCCGAACTGCCGGTTGTTGCCGGATGGCCAAAAACATCCCGCATTGCAGCATTTGGGGACTTCTTTCCTTTTTTACAACTCCCCCCCATTCCATTTTTTCCAGATTTGTGGGAGGGCTGGCCCCCACCACTGTGAGAGGGTGGTGGAGGACTTGCCTTTTATGCCTTTACCTTGCTGTGGTGAGAGAGCAGCAGGGTTGGCTATGACACCCCACTGGACTATCTTTATACTCGGTGCTGGGAATCCCACCAGGGTGAGAGGATGGTGGTTGGACTGCTGTTATCTGTCCTCCTCCCAGGGTACTGTGAGAGGGTCCTTGTGGTGGGGGGAATCCAGTATTGCTGTGGGATAACTATCTGGACTTATTAGACTCTTCATCTGGCCTTTAAATTACCCACTTTCCATCTGATGGGTTACTATGATCAAGACTTACACGGCCGCAACCTTACAGGCCCTAGGGAAGGCTCCTCTATCCCTAGTGTGGCCTGTCGGACTATCCAAGGCCTACCTTGAGGATGGATCCTGGGATCCCGAGAGGTGGCATCGTGCGGATAGGGGTGGGGGTTTTGGGCAAAAGGGAAAGAGGGGTGCCAAGACCTCCTTGTTAAATTTTTTTAATAGATTTTTAAGGGGTATAGGGAGGGCGTCTGGGCAGGTATCTGCTGAACCTCTGCCCAGATTTATGAGAGCTCGGTCCAGTCTGGTTGTGGATCGTGGTGTGGGTGAGGGGGGGACCTTCGGGGCTCCAGGGAGCAAGACGGGAATGGCGATTCCCAGGGTGGTCAGATTTGGCAGGAGATGGAGAGGCGGGGGGCCGTATCGTGAAATGGGAGCGCGCCTCCACTGTCTTCAAGCTGTGACGCGCTCCGACCCCCATGCCTCTGTCCACTTCTCTGAGGATATGGGATCCGGAGTCCCTGGGCTCAAGCTGGTGTACTTTATTGCCAAGTCCATGGTTAATAAGGCATCCCTCCTCTGCAAGTTGATTGAGGAGGAGACCGCAGACCTGGCCTGCATCACTGAGACCTGGTTGGGGCTGGAGAGAGGAGTCCCTCTGGTTGACTTATGCCCCCCAGGTTTTCAGGTCTTACACCAGCCATGAGCTCAGGGTAGGGGTGGTGGGGTGGCCATAGTTATTTGGGAGACCTTGATTCCAAGGGAGGTCACTGTTCCTCAGATAGGTGGGTGTGAAGCTCTCTCCTGAGGTTGGGGCCTGGGGGGTCAGTTGGGCCTGTTGCTTACATACCTGTCCCCCAGCTGTGTGGCAATGGCCCTGCCTGGGCTGCTCGATGCCCTCTCGAGAGTGGCGGTGGAGTTCCCAAGCCTTTTGGTCTTGGGTGACTTTAACCTGCCCTCCTTGGGGAGAGCATCAAGCTTGGCTCCGGAGTTCATGGCTTCCATGATGGCTATGGGCCTGACCCAAGTAATACAGGGCCCTACTCACAAGGGGGTAACACACTTGACCTTGTTTTTATCTCGGAACAGTGGTGTAGTGATCTAGGGCTGGGCACCTTGAATGCCCAACCTATAGCATGGTCAGATCACTATCTCCTATGGCTGGTCTTCCAGCAGGCTGCCCCACACTGCTGGGATGAGGAACCGCTGAGATGGTTCCACCCCAGACACCTGATGGACCCTGAGAGGTTCCAGGCAGAACTGGGGTCTCTGCCCACCTCCCTTATCCACAGCTCGGCCGAGGTGCTGGTGACTGCCTGGCAACAGGCTGCCACTGAGGATCTTGACCGAGTTGTCCCCTTGTGCCCCCTCACTCGCCGCAGATCCCGGGTGGCTCCTTGGTTCACAGAGGAGCTCTGGGAGATGAAGCAGTGTAGGAGGGGTTTAGAGAGCAGGTGGAGGTCGACCAGCTCCGAATCCGACCGAGCCCAGTTCAGAGCCTACATTAGAGCTTACCTGGTACCTGTGGGAGCGGCGAGGAGGGCTTACCTCTCCACTCTCATAGCATCTGCAGAGGACCGCCTGGCCACCCTGTTCAGGGTCACTCGCTCCCTCTTACATCAAGGGGTGGATCCTTTGCAGGGTAGGGCTGAGGAATTTGGTCAATATCTGTTGGACAAGATTGCTTGGATCCGGGAGCAGTTGAACGCTAATTGGCAGTGGTCTGAGGAGGGGGGTACAAGGAGTCCAGCCAATATAATCTGGACTGAGTTTTATACTGTTTCTGAGGATGAAGTGGACAGGATTATTTCACAGCTGAGTTTCACCACATGTTTGTTGGACCCGTGTCCTTCCTGGATGGTATATGCCTCCAGGAAGGTCACGTGTGGCTGGCTCCAGGCAGTGGTTAATGCTTCATTGAGGGAGGGTTCTTTCAACACCGCCTTGAAAGTGGCAGTGGTGAAACCTCTCCTGAGGAAGCCTGTTCTGGACCCAGCCATTTTAAACAACTTCCGTCCAGTCTCCAACCTTCACTTTTTGGTGAAGGTTGTTGAGAGCGTGGTGGCTCAGCAGTTTCCACTTTTCCTGGAGGAAGCAGACTATCTAGATCCATATCAATCGGGCTTCCAGCCTGGGTTTAGCACGGAGACGGCATTGGTCACGCTGGTAGATGATCTCTGGAGGGCACGGGACAGGGGATTTTCCTCTGTCCTGGTCCTATTAGATCTCTCAGCAGCTTTCAATACCATCAACCATGGTATCCTACTGCGGCGCCTTGAGGGGTTGGGAGTGGGAGGCACTGTTCTCCTCCTACCTTTCAGGGCGTTCGCAATCGGTGTTGGTGGAGGGGCAGAAGTTGACCCCGAGGGCTCTCACTTGTGGGGTCCCTCAGGGGTCGGTCCTCTCACCCCTCTTGTTCAACATTTATATAAAGCCGCTGGGTGAGATCATCCGTGGTTTTGGGGTGAGGTATCATCAGTACGCTGATGATACCCAGTTGTAAATTTCCACCTCAAACCAAATCAGTGATGCCCTCTCCGTGATATCCCATTGTCTGGATGCGGTACAGATCTGGATGGGCAGGAACAAACTACAGCTCAATCCGGCTAAGACGGAGTGGCTGTGCGTACAGGCATCTCAGACCAGTCAACAGATTCCATCTTTGGTCATAGGGGGAGAGGTGTTGCCCCCTGTGGATAGGGCATGAAACCTGGGGGTCCTCCTGGATTCACGGCTTAGTTTGGAGGAGCAGGTGGGGGCTGTGACCAGGGGGGCCTTTGCCCAGGTTTGGCTGGTTCACCAGCTACACCCGTACCTGGACCGAGATGCCCTTCACACGGTCACTCATGCACTTGTCATGTCCCAACTCGACTACTGCAATGCTCTCTATCTAGGACTGCCCTTGCATACCATCCAGAGGTTTCAACTGGTGCAGAATGCAGCCGCATGGGTTGTGATGGGAATTTCCCAGTACTCCCATGTTACACCCCTCCTGCACAAGCTGCATTGGTTGCCAGTTGCCCTCCAAGTGAGATTCAAGGTGCTGGTATTAACATTCAAAGTTCTTCATGGCTTGGGTCCGGGATATTTGAGGGAGCGTCTCCTGCCAACATCGAATGCCGATCGCCCTGTGCGAGCGCACAGACTGGGACTTCTCAGGGTGCATCCGCAAGACAGTGTTGGCTGGCAGTGCCCCAGGGAAGGGCCTATTCTGTAGCGGCTGCCGCCTTGTGGAACCAACTGCCCTTGAGGCTCCGTTTGGTTCCAGATCTCCGCTCTTTCCGCCATGATCTGAAAACTTGGCTGTTTGAACAGGCTGGGCTGGACTGACCTCTTGGGGGGGGGGTTAAATTGATTTTATTTGGGCTTGTTGGGTTTAATTTGTTTTTAAAGTATTTATTGTTTGTATTTTTAGTTGTGAGCCTCCCCGAGTCCTTTCGGAGAGGGGGCGGCATACAAGTCCAATTATTACATTAAATTAAATTAAATTATTAAACATCAAATTGGAAAGTGAGCAAATAAAGGAGATAATGATAGTCTGGGCTAAAGATTTTTGATATACAATAGATAAATGGCAGAAATTGAGGATAGAAAAAGAGTTTCAATATTTATATTCCAGCTTTGAATGTTTTCCACAAAGCTATAACTTTGAAAGCAGCTGTGATCATAATTTAAATAGCAAATGAGGCGGCTGTTGCCAACTGTTAGCAAACTCTAATCCCAAACTGAAAGGATAAAATAGAACCTGTTTCAGGAAGTAGGAGGATGAGATATAATTTCCATTAAAACTATGGGTGTGGGAGAGACAAATAGGTGTCAAATTGTACATCCAGTGCAAAAAGATTGGCTAAATGTAGAAAAGGGCAGGACTCCTGTCAGATTAATAGATGTGAAGAAGGGCAGAATAGAGAGCCAGTTTAGTGTAGTTCTTAAAGCATTGGGCTAGAAATTGGGAGACTGGGAGTTTATTTATTTTATTTATTTTATTTTTATTCATATTTATATCCCGCCCTTCTCCGGAGACTCAGGGCGACTTACAATTTTTGGGATACAACCCAATGCGCTCGGCAATAGCCTTCCTTCCATTGTATATGCCTGCTTATTACTAAGTGGCATTTTTGCAAAGTCAGCTTATTGCCCTCAACAATCTTGGGTCCTCAGTTTACCTACCCCAAGAGGATGGAAGGCTGAGTCAACCTTGAGCCTGGTGAGATTCGAGCCTGCAATAATTACAGGCAGCTGGAACTAAGTGCTAGGCTATTAACAGCCTGCACCACCAAGGCCCTGTCTTGTAGTCCTGCTTTGGGCACAAAGCCAGCTGAGTGTCCTTGGGTCAGTCTAGGAAGCAGGCAAGCACAAACCACTTCTGAAATCTTGCCTGGAAAACTGCAAGGACTAATGAGTCAACAATGGCAGAAGGTTTTTGTTTATTGTTCTATTGTCTTTTATAATTGTTTCATTTTTTGGTTTTATGGTTGTTGTAAGACGTCCAGAATTGCTTAAGATGGGTAGCTATATATATATATATATATATATATATATATATATATATATATATATAAATAAATAATAAATAAGCAATGACTCAAAGGCACAAAAAAAGGGGTGGGATAAAATATCACCAGGAGCCACAAAAGCTCCAGCTGCTGAAATCCTACTGTTTAAAAGGAAATAAAGTTTCCCTTGAGACAAGTGCATTCATTCCCTTTTAAAAGGAAATGGAGGCGGGAAGTGAGGGAAATTGAGAGGCTGCCACTGGTCCTACAAGAATGCCAACAATAATGGATCTCTTCTTTTGCACCTTAATTTTCATCTCTTCAAGAAGGAAAATGACCATCAACTTTCAAACAGAAGATTGCAAATAACTGGTTCCTTGTCTGCTTTTGCACTAAGAATAAATGACTTCAGATGCCAGGATCAAAAGCTGGCAGAAGTCATATGCATATAGGATGGTAGAAATGTGGACTTTGGCTCCCTGACTAGACTCAGTTCTCCATCATGCACTACCTATTTTAACCATGTTCATTGCTATGTCTTCCCCAATAATCTCAGATAATTTGTGGTGACTAATGGTAAAAAAAATCTTAGTAATCCCTCCCTCTTTTCTACTCCCCTATATAGAAATAGAGTTGCCAAATTTCCTAACATGATGAATGGATATATAAATTTCACTTTACATCAATAACACAGATCCTTTTATAGTTGTAGTCAGTCTTCTCCAACTTCCCCCTGTCTGTTCACTATCATGTGAGCTGTAGTTTACAAAAGACATGTGTTGAAAGCATACAGCTGTGAAATACATGAAAGCATAAAGGAAAATATTTTGAGTTCCCAGGGGGTTAAGGAATCCCCTCCTGTGGGGACTAAAAAGGGAAAATGGAAAAACAGTGCAGAGTCAAGAGAGAAATATTATACATCACCAGGGAAATGTTCTAATCTATTCTTAACTTGTTTTATTAAGGGGTCATGAAATTGGCTTGAAGCCAATCCAGATGAAGAAATGAAAGGGCCAGAGAAAGGGAAGTGATGGGGGACACATGTACATGACTGTATTTGGAACTGCATTATGCATATCTGTAAATCATCTGCCCATCCGTTTTAAGACACCTACCTGCTATTAGCCAATTTTGTTGTATATACCCACTGATATCCTTAAAGGTCATGGAACTAAATATAACTTGTTCTCTATTTCTTTCTATACTGCAAAATGCTTCTATTATTTTTGCAAGGCAGTTACTATAAAAGGTAGGGTGTGCATAACATGGACTTCCAAATGCATGGGAGTGTTCAGTTGTGGGTAGCAGTGGAAGGCTCTTGAAACACAGTGCCTAAAGTGAAGCAACAGAAGTCATCTAATTAATGATTTTTGTTTTAGCCAGTGTAAGAGTCTGGGAAATAACAATGGTTCTTAAAATATTACCTCTCAGAAAACTATTATTTCTTCCTTCCAAGCTCTATTCTCTGTCCCTTTGTTAATGTCTTCTTACATGCTCCAGGGCAACATTTTACTATGCAAATGGGTTGAAGAATAAAATTGTCCAAATCTTAGCTTTTTTTTCTTTTCTTTTTTGCATACTTAACAGTAACTTGAATGTTTTTAAAAAATCAATAAATGAAGTTTCTCATATCATGAAGACACTGTATGGTTTACATGTGACAATTATGCTGTTTGAATTCATCTAGATCAAGTATATATAAAGTGTTACCTTTCAGATATTGAACCAACTAACAACACTGACTTCTTGTTTATAATATAAGGCCAATTCAAGGTGCCTATGTTTCCTGTTAAATATGAAATAGTTAGAGACTTAAAACATCAGAAGAATGACTCTTTCCTTTCCTTATATTTGGCAGAGAGAACTCTTCAAATTTCATCTTTAAATTAAGTACACTATGCATTTACAGACAATTGATTTTCTCAGTATCAAAATTGTTAAGTTTGCATGAAGAGACAGATGCGGAGTGCTTCAAGCTCTTTGTTTATTAGTGACTACAGCTCAGAACGAACCCACTGAAAGTGATAGGGGTCCCCATATACTTGCCCAATCCTTCGCTGAAGACCTCTGGAAACTCAGACTTCAAGGCCTCCTCCCATTCAGAGTTGCTCACGTGATTGATGCCAGTCACCTCGATGCCTAGTGGATTGAACCACTCAAGTCCCAGCAAGCTTGGGCGATCCTTGTCCACGATGGTCAGGGGCAAGCATTTGGTGTGGCCTTTGAACTTCACATTGAATTCTCTTGTTTCAACTACTGGAATCTTGTTCCCTTGGTAGTCTTTAAGAGTCAGTGCTTGCTTCTTGAAATGCTTCTTCTGAATGTTTGGGAGTAGTCTGTGAATAGTGTCCCATGACATCATAGATAAATATGAGCCTGAGTCCACTTCCATTTGGCAAGACCTTCCTTCAATTAGTACCTTGACATGCACTTTTCTGTTATTGATAGAAGAATGACCAATAGTTACTGTCTGATGAGTTTCATTCTTCCCTTTGCTTCTGTGCTGCCCCATTTTCTCACTGAGGTTGTTGGGCTTGAATTCTTTGTCAGGAAACTTCCTTCTGTTGGGTGGAGTTCTGGATGATTTGCAGACTCTTGCTAGGTGTCCTCTTTTTTCACAACGGAGGCAGATGGTATCTAGGAACTTGCATTCAGTGCGGGGATGGCTTCCCCCATAACCTCTGCAGTAGAAATCTTGCCTCTTTCTTCCCAGGTCTTTCTTTTTCCACTCCATTCTGAGTCTATAAATTCCTTCCTCCACCTCACTACAGTCTGACTCAGAATCTATTTGCTCACAATGAGTTGTTGTGGACTTTTCCACATCAGGATGGCTTGTGGCCTTGTTAATTTTCTTCATGGCTGCTGCTGAGGACTTGGTAGCTTCTGCTGAAGAGGCCTCTTCTATTGCTTCCTTCAGCGTGATCTAAGGTCTTAGTAATAACTTGCTCTGAAGCACCTTGTCTTTAGGGCCCAGAACAAATCAATCGCGCATGGCCTCTTCTAAATTGTTAAATTCACATGCACCCCCAATGTCTCTTAAACTTGCCACAAAGTCATTTACGTTTTCGCTTTCCCCTTGATCCTGATGGTAAAACTCGTGTCTCTTAATGAGGCACGATACTTGTGGGGCGTAATGGGCTCTTAACAATTTTTCTAAGTCAGGCCATTCCATTACCTTCACGTCTGCAGCTCCCGCCAATGCCTTCGCCATCTTGAAAACTGCCGGACCGCAGTGCATGAGAAAGACCGCTGTCTTCCGCTTCTCAGAAATGTCGGCAAGATCGTTTCCTTCCAGATACATTTGGAAACGATCTGCATACGTCTCCCAGTCTTCTGCCGTCAGATCGAACAGGGCTGGGGGGGTGTTCAGCGCAGCCATCTCTCTCTTCTTCTATTTTGCGTTGCCTTCTTCTTCAGGGAGATCCCACCTTCGTCGCCAGTGTTAAGTTTGCATGAAGAGACAGACGTGGAGTGCTTCAAGCTCTTTGTTTATTAGTGACTACAGCTCAGAACAAACCCACTTTGGCTGGGCTGCGGCTGCTATTTATAGCCAGCAGCCACAGTTGCCAGCCAATCAGAGTGCAGGGTTTTCCCGCACTTTTTAAACCAATCATTTCTTACATTTTACAAGAACAGTTCAAACTAAACCAATGACTTTAAACCTGCATACATAACAAAAATCACAACTTTGGTACTCTTAACACCCAAACTGAATTCTTTTTTATTTGTCTAGGTCTTCTTCTCCAATCTGTCACCTTCTGGATTTGTTGAGACTCTTTTCTCTAGAATTTGTAATTCCTAAACATCTAGAAGGTGTAAGATTAAGGAAGGTGATCTAGCCATCTGAATAGTTGCTTTGCTAGTTCCTTGATTAGTTTTTAATTCTTTCCAGTTTCCTTATATATTTTATTTCTTTCAGTATTATCATATATTGATATGTTATAGTGTGCTATTTTCTTGACTGTGATTGTTTTTCTATTTTCTATTATATTTATTTATATTCAGATTTCAACGCTGGATGCCTCTCAGCACAAATAACATGAAGGTATCCTAAAATATTAGGTTGAAGGTGTGATTTATAAACATTCTGAATAAATGAAGAGATAATGTTTTAGGAGCACTGGTGTCAAGGGTTGGGCAGGGTGGGAATTGCTAGTATGACTCAAGGTAGACAAGACAGAGGAAGCATTTATCATGGATATTCTATAGAAAATAAATTTCCAGTAAGTCAGTATGTGAAAATCAACATTAGAAGATGCTATACAACCTCCACCTCAAGGTTATTTGAACATTTCAAAGTTATTCTCTAGCACTTGGGGATCTTGCTTATCCACAAGATAATTGTACAAATAGCTATACACATCTCATCCTGCACTTTAGCCAGTAGTTTGTCACTCTGGGTTGTAAATCCACTAAGCAAAGGCATTAATCATATTGTTGTGTTCAGCAAGAACACTTCATGAATTGTAATTGATATAATTGATAATAAAAAAGGACCTGTTCACAGACATACTATGTTTGAAATGAACTACATTTTTCAGAACCTTTCATGAGAATTAATCTCTTACATTTAAAAATGAGTTAGTGTTCTGGATTATAAAATAAACTTATTCTTCAATAATCAAAAATCAATAATCTCTTGATTTTACTATCAAAATTATACATGGTGAGGCAAACTCAGACTATTCTAAATATATTTTAAATATTCAACTACACTGTCTTCTTTGATACTCTTCTATAGTGCTCCTTCCCTCTAGGAATAACTAATTTGAAAACAGGTGCTATCAGGTCCATGTGAAGAATGAGCACTGGAGACAGCATATTTCTGCTATTATAGTAATAATAGCACAAAAAGAAAGAAACACAACAGAATCTAGACAAGGAAATCTAGTTTTAGACTTCCAAACTACAGATGGGGAGTCTTTCAAACTCTTTAAAAAAGATTTTCTTCTATCAATTAATTAGAAAATTCAGTACATTACTTTCTTCTTGGTTGGCTGGAGGTTCATTCCAGCTGTTTTTCTTTACCCCCATATTATTCAGAAGTTGAATAAGTAATTACCACCATCCAGTAAAAAAATTAGTAATGCTCCTTTAAGCAACCATTTTTTTAGTGTTCATTCAGTTAATCATCATGCCTTACTTCCTATTTAAAATGCAAGAGTTATTGCCTCTGGGTTATTTGGGAACAGTTGTAAGAGCAGTGAGAGTATAAAAGAGGCTTTCATTAGTCGATTGTGGAATAATTTGTAGATACCATTTGTCAGTAGTGAAGAATACACAACTCTGTTGAGCAGTTCAGGAGTACTGCTATTGACCAGTTTTGACCAGTCCTGCTATAGATTGGTTTTGAAATTAACAGGACTACAAAAGCAGATGCTACCAGATCCACTTAATGCTGATTTTATATCATATAACCAGTTTATCATCAAATGCACATATTTTCAAAATATTTCTCTTCCTCCTAATCCACAGAAACAGCATTAAAGAAATGATGGGCCTTAGATTAATTATTATTCTAAAAGACTTCAAACATGGCTGCTCTTTTCAACACAATAAACCTGTGCCAGCAAAAGGAAGGGTATAATAATCATATCAGGTCTCTGCAGATATAATAGTTAATGATGATAATGCTTTTAGCTGTGTTTTAACGTTTAGATTGAATTTCTAAATCGTGATAATATCTATGACCATGAACTATGGCCATAGTATGCACTATGTTTCTTGGTGCATTTAGAAAGTACATGCAGACCCTGCATAAATATCTGGTTTAGTTAGGAACTGCCAGGAACTATAGAGACCAATAATGTTAATTGAAAAAAGTAACTTAAAAAGAAAGGATGTCAAGGACTTTTAAATGTGGATTGGATAGTTGCTTAGCAGCTGCCATCTTTTCTCCCAATGTCTTATTTGGATGAGTCGAAAGGATGAAAGATGACAGCTATTAAAGATACATCCCCTTTCTAGAGTTTGAGGTCTTACAAAGAAGATTTCCAACCTCCTTTGCTTCCTTTTAAGGACATTGCTTCACAGGATATGTTCCAGGCTAAAAACAATGGTCTCCCTCTAATAGTTTGTTGTGTTAGTTATTAAAATGGATTTTCTGCTCTGGAATTTCCCTTTTGTACATCCTTAAAAAATGATTTATTTGGCTCATCTTCAAACATGGCATATGTCTGGCCCTCTTGCAGAGAGCTACTAATAAGGTAATTTTCCTAACTTGTCAATTCCTCAGTTTACAAAAAGATAAACCAAACATTTTGGTTTCATGGCAGAAAGGGAATTTTAACCTTATACTAATAGTTTCATTAGTTTATTAGTATACTATTTGTTAGAATACTTAGTATTGATCTTAGTTAAATTTTGCATCAGTTGTTTTCTGTATGTATTATGTATGTATGCATGCATGCATGCATGCATGCATTTATTTATCTATTTATTTATTTATTTATTTTCCATAGCCTCATAACTCATTCAGTGACTCTGAATGGCTTACAATTCTAATATTACAAAAAATGAAATCAATTTAAAAACATTTAAACAATAAAAACCTCCAAAAAAGCAAATAAGTATAAACAGCAGCCACAATGATTAAACAACTAATAGTAGCAGGCTACTCAGTCCTTTTGGTGATGTGGACCAGAAAATATGTCTTCTACTCTTCAAAAGGAAATAGCAGATTTAAACAAAAAGCCCTTTGCTCACATCTTGGATTATAATATAATAGATCACATAAATTTTGTGTAAACTGATAACACAGATAAAAATCAGTATTTATTAAAATCATCTGAGCAGGTATATCTGGAGAATTTCTGGAATGAGTTTGGGAAATTTCCCATGTTGTTTGTCAGTGATACTGCTGATGTCATAGTCAATCTGATAAAAACAGATACAGCCCAGGTAGTTGATACCAAGCACCCTCTTCCTTATGCAATCAAATCAGCCCCTTAGATAAGAGCCAAAAATTACAGAGAAGGGATATAAGCTGGACTGCAAGGGGAAGGATTATTGAGATTCATCAGATCACCTCAGAATGAAACCTTTCTCAACTCCTATTCCAGTGCAGCAGAAGCAGTGAAGAGTACTTACTTCTCTATCTCCAGTGCTTCCACACAAAACAGACCAACTTTGTTCTTCCACATGGTGTGGCATTTTATTCAACAACAACTTGGAGGCAGCCAGAACATTTAGTGAAACATTTGAACAATGTCCACTATTCATTGCAAACCAAGTCAATCAGATACTTGGACACCAGTTTCTTGATTTGGACTCCAGAGTTGCAATGAGTCATTTATTTGCAAACTTGACAATTACTTCCATGTCACGTTGGGTTCTTTTCAGCTTGTAGATGTTGAGGATATCAACAGGACATGAAAAGATGAGGGTTAGTACTTGCTAATTTGACCCATATTCTTTCTGCTTGATTAAATCAGGAAGGAAGGAAGAATAAAATGTTTGACCCTAACCCTAATCCTAACCCCATAGAATTAAAGACCAATTTCAATATATGTAATTTACCACCACAACTGAACTCAAAATTTCTCTGCTAAATGAGACATTTGTTAAATAGGTTTTGCCCTATTTAACAACCTTTCTGGCCATCATTGTTAAGTGAATCGTTGCAACTGTTATGTTATGAACAGGGTTGTTAAGTGAATTGGGTTTCCTCACTGACTTTGCTTGTCATAAGATGGTACAAGATGATCACCTGATCCTGAGACATTGCAAACATCATAGTCTGTTGTCAAGCATCTGAATTTTAATCACATAACCATGGAGATACCATAATAGTTGTGTGAATAATGGTCATAAGTCATTTACTTGTAACTTCAAATGGTCACTAAGTGAATTCTTATAAACTGAAGACTACTTGTACAGGGGAAGGAGATTGAAAAGATGGTGGGCATTGTAGCTTCAGATAGATCTTAACAATTTTCTAGAGTTAGATCCATTTTCATGGAACTGTGGTACCAACAACTGCCAGTGTATTAGAATGACACAGTCCTTTCTGGCAGGTTTTCTGCTGGGAAAATACTGCTCAATACTTAAGCTGTTGATCAATGAGTTTTATTCCTCATACTGTTCAAAATCTATATGAAACTACTGGAACTCACCCAGAGTTTTCAATTTGGGCATAATGTCAGCATGTAGGCCAGGGGTGTCAAATTTGTGGCCTGTGGGCTGGATGTATTACCACTGGTCACGCCCACACCTGGTTTAGCAAAGGGGAAAAATGACAATACGTCATGTGATACCACCATGATGATACAAGTTTGACACCCCTGATATAGGCTGATTAGAAGCTTTCCTCCTCCTCCTGCTTGAGCCTCCCCCCCCAGTTCAAGGACACATTTGAAACCTTTGGATATTGCTTAAATTAAATGAAGGCAAGATAGAGCTGTTGTTAGCATATAAGAAGACAAACTGAGGGATTCAGATTCAGCCCAGTCAGGCAAGATTACGCTTCCCCTGAGAGAGCTTGAGCATATTCCTTGATCCTTGACTGCTACTGGATTGCAGATGGATGCTATGAGCAAGGAGTGTTTTGGACAATGAAGTCTAAGGCACCATTTGCTCCCTTTACTGAGAGTCAGGTTTTCAATATTCTGTTATTATAGCTTATGATAATAAAGTACAGTTCCAATAATTCTTATGCTGTCTGTTTACTGATATGGCCTATTTTGAAGAAAGGACATTGAGACTTGGCAGTCGTTTTGCCTCTTGTGGCATCCATCTTTATCACCGCATTATTCATTCATTCATTCATTCATTCATTCATTCATTCATTCATTCACTATATCCCACTTTTATTATTTTTATAAACAACTCCAAGTTGTGAATATATCCAACAAACCTTTCTCCTACTATTTTCCCCACAACAAAAACCCTGTGAGGTAATTTGAGCTGAGAGAGAGTGACTGGCCCAAGATCACCCAACTGGCTTTCAGGATAAGACTAGATTAGAACTCATGGTTTTACAGTTTCTAAACTGGTGCCTTAACCAGTGGACCAAACAGACTCCCTTATTCTATATGAGCTGCCATTGTAAAGCGTTGAGAGATTTGGGGCAAAATGCAATTGTTAGACCATTAAATGATGCAGCTAGTACTGTACTGTACTGTACACAAAGCTGTCCAGTTATGTTCATAGACCAGAAGAGTTTTTTTTTGAAGATGTCCTCAGTGTCAGTCTCATGTTTGTGGAACAAGGAAATGGGTCTTCAGCATTGCTCCAGTAGCGGGAATGATTTTATCCCCAGTATTCTTTTGGCACTTAAAAGAAAACACATTTCTTTCACCTTTTGTTCATTTTTAACTGAACAAATGCATAAAAGGATTTGATGTGATTTTTAGTATTTCTTTCATTTGTAAACTTAAATTTCCCATTGAACTTTTTATATTCTCTTTTTGTTTAAAAAAATGTGTTCCCTGTTATAAATATTTGCTAGAGGAGAAAGGCTAGGTATGAATCACATAAATATATAAATAATAGTGGAACCTCTAATTTCTCAGTTAATTTACTTTCCTTGCTTCTGGATAATCCCCCCAAAACATGTTATATATTGATAAAGTTTGCACCTGGTTTCTAGGATTAACAGCTCACTTAACCTATAGTATCTTTTAGCACTCCTGCCTTCTCTGATTGTGTATATAGAAGGGGGTGAGTGGAAGAAAGGACTTTAAAAGTGAATGCATTTCTCAGATTTCAAGGCTGCCCTTTAACATAATATTAGAGAATTTTTAAAAAACCCTCTAAAGATACAAGAATTGAGCTGAAGAATATTTTTTCCTGATGTAGGTCTCACAAATTATTACCAGATCACCTAAAAATAAAAAGAAAGGGAAAATTGTAATGATACAATAATAATAGCTACATTAAAATCACAGCTACGACTTCTACAGGATTGGCCAGTATATACTTTAAGACCTTTCTTCTTCAAGGCTCACATTTTTTTCCATATACAAGCTGAGCTCTCTTATGGGTGATTCAAGCATGAGATATTTCCGTATTTGTTCCACATGTATTTATTTTATTCCTTTATTTAATACATTTATATAGCTGCCCATATCATCAAGAGAGTAAAAGTATGGAAATGGAAATGGACAGGCCAATTGGCAAAAGAAAGCCCAGGACTCTATTGGTTGAAAACATGTGGAAGAGGCCTTTATCCCACAGTAGATAGACAATAGCTAAGATGATGATGATGATTTTTCAACCGTGAAATTATTGAGGGCAAAATGCAACTCAATTATACCACTTCATTTGTTAATTATTTTTGCAAATAATAACTTCACATTATACCTTTCTCTAGAATCTTACCAGTGATTTGTAAACCAGATGATATCTGTGCAGCTTGCTTAATCATAAAATCACAAAATGCTGGCCCTAACAGATAAATTTATCAAATAAATTCAACTAAACACCAACAGCAGACAATAAATCCCTGAGTACTTTCCCTATATTAATTTTCCATCTTTTATTTTCAGTGCTACGGAGATATTGTGCAATCTCAGATAAAATGGAAGATATCCAGACATCATTTTTGGGGAAATCCATGGAAGGTTGTAGCAGAAGAAAGAAAAAGCACAATCCCATACAGCTTCTTGCTGAAATAAAAATAAGTATTCTTAGAATATATTTTCAGGACCTTTTTGAATCTTTTCAGAATATAGACAGCCTAATACATGTTTATTGTTTTTGAATATGATCCTGGTGAACCAGGGCTAAACAAAAAGTACAATAGGTAGAATCCTCTGTAGAATTCACAATGAATGTGTATATCCAGACAATGGATGTAACAATCAGGCTCGGAAAGGACCAAAGACCCAACAATCCAAACAATGGACTGAATTTTTAGATAAGTGAATTGAAGGAAGTTTAGAAATAAAATTTTGTCTCTCCCATTATCTACTTGTCTCCTGACACTCCCTAGAGGTTAAGGTGGAGCTAGCAAAAATATCCCACATTGTCCAGAAGAAGCTCCTGAGTCTCCACAGAAGAGTCTGTGTTTTAGGGGAATGTCTGGCCAAAGGAAGGGAGGTGAAGGGAGGGAGATTTAACATGAATTTCCTTTGTTAGAAGCAATCTTTCTTTCTTTAAAATCAAGCTACCCAGCTTGTAGTTATGAGAGATTCTATCTTGCAAGCTGATTCACAAGACAGTTCAAATTGCTCAGTAAAGCTTTGTGACATTTAGCACATAACGCAACAACAAACCTCACTCAGCTGGGAGCTTTAACTCAGTTTGGTCAGGGATTGCCAAACATTTCTTTCTCACAGGGTGAAATGAGACATGGTATTAAGTGTATTGATTATGTGCAAGTGCTCCCCATGTTTTTCCTGGTTCTTTGTGAGAGATGAGAACAAAATTGAAAAGCATACAAAGGGAGAACATTTAAAAAAAATCATACTGAAGAACAGGGATCTTGTTGTAGGAGACAGTCGAGAGCCAAAAGTATTTTTTCCCTTCTAAATACTTTGCTCTTGGAGAGGAGTTTCCTTTTGCAATACCCCATGTGTAGATTCTCAACAATGACATACTCTAGTAACAGTAGTGTGGGAAGTGCTATCGTGGCTATATGATGTTCCTGAAGTACAAACCTATGTGAGAAGAAGCCAACATCACTGTAAATGGGAAAGTGGCACTTTAAAAAGAAAGAGAAATACCTATGTTGTCTGAATGGATAAAAAATATAAGCATAAATGACGCCCACCACACTCTCTATTATAAAATGTCTCTTAAATAGCAATAGCACTTATATATTGCTTGACAGTGCTTTACAGCTCTCTCTAAGTGGTTTACAGAGTCAGCATTTTGCCCCCAACAATCTGGGTCCTCATTTTACCCACCACAGAAGGATGAAAGGCTGAGTTAACCTTGAGTCAGTGAGAATCGAACTGCCAAATTGCAGGCAGCCAGCAGGCAGCAGAAGTAGCTTGTAGTACTGCATTCTAACCACTGTGCCACCACAGTTCTTATGCTACCATATCCCTTATGCTACCATATCACTGAGAAAGAGAGGGGAACTCACTTTCACAAAGAGTAAAATGTTTAACACAAGTGAGAGCAGTATTAAACCAAAAACAGGTACATTTTCTTTGGGTATATGTATGTATTTGTGCATGTATGTGCTTTTTCTGTAAAATAAAAATGGAGTCTCCAGGAGTTATAAATGAAAAGTGATATGTAGATGCCATTAAAACAAGGAATGGAAAATTATTGGGAGGGGGGGATGATGGTGAATAAATTTATTGTGTAAAAAAATTTACATAGCAGATTTCCTTTTTTTGGTGCAGAATAACCAATACTACCTCTTGAGTAGGTAGTGACATTTCTCACCAAATTAATGGGTAAGTGTGTTAAGCTTTCTGATGGGCTGGTATAATGTAGCTTTAAAAAAAATTGGAAAGACAAAAGAATGTCATACCCATAGTAAGAAAAGTTCCTCAGCTTTCAGGGAACTGATTACCAGACAAAACCAAAAAAATATGTTTGTATATATGTGTGTATGTGTTTGTGTGTGAGTTTGTGTATATAGGAGTGGTCTGTGTCTTCTTCAGGTCTTCCTTCACAGGCCTGAGAGTCTGAGGGTTCTGTACAGTATCCTACCTGTTCCTAGAATTGCACCCAGAACATCATTCCTGGGATATGTTGGAGGCACTCACCCAGCTTAGGAATCGCAGCCCTGAATGCTCCTATCACCATAACCAGGGGTGGGCTGCTGGGGGTTCGCAGGGGTTTGGGAGATCCTCTAGCTAAGATTCTGTGCAGTTCAGAGAACCCCCAAATCCTACTCCTGGCTGGCCCTACCCACCCTGCCCCTCCCCTCCCAGGAGTCCCCACGTGGCCCATTTTGGATGCAGGTAACTGCAGGGTACATGGGGAGGCTCAGGGAGGGCGAAAAACAGGTCTCCCGGAAGTTGAGGAAGGCTGGAAATGGACCTGTTTCCAGCTTCCAGAGAACCTCCGAAGCCCGGGGAGGCCATTTTTGCCCTCTCGAAGGTTAGAGGAAAGCCTCCAGAGCCCAGGGAGGGCAAAAATGCCCCTCCACCATGGTATAGGAGATTGATTAGGCCATGCCCACCATGGCCATACCTACCCGGCAACCGGGCAGAGAACCCGTTGCTAAAATTTTTGAAGCTTACCCCTGACCATAACACCATTGGACATGTTAATGTAATCTTTATTACATTGATTACATTTATTACATTACAATCTTTAAATCATCAAAATAGAAATAGCACTGCTACGATGTCCAAGCACTAATCTGCCTCAGATAATGGAACTAATTACTTCTGTTGACCTTACAGTTTTAAAGGACAGTAATTAAAGGGAAGGGATTGTGTATTTTCCAGCTTCCCTTTACCCTTCCACCCAACATCACCTATTGGTAGGAAAAGCAACTACCAATCATTCTCCATAACACATAACAGGGTTATCACTGTTATGTGATGATACATAACAGGGTGTGCTTGTATAAGTATAGGTCAGTCTCTGGGATGAAAGTTCAGTCGCCTTTCAAATTGCCTGAAACACAGATGTCTGGCATAGAAGTGCTCTGCCACAGTGACAAAAAGTTGAACTACTTGTTTACATGTGTCTACTGCTCTTCTGAAAGGCGATGACCTTGTCTTCAATGATAACCCAGTCCAGGTCATTGTCAAAGAGGAGGAACAATAGAATAAATCATTTTCCTTTATCAAAGTGGTATAAACACTTAAAAAAAGTTTTAAAAAAATACGGCCATGAAAAACTTTTTCTGCGTTGTGTCTGTCGCCTGTCAGCTAAGCTAGAGCAAAGTTATATACACATGGAATTCATTATTGATTTGCTCTGATTGCAATGGGTTCACATAATATGAATATATAATTGAAATTCTCAATTCGCTCTGCAATTTGCTACAAGTGAATGACAGCCTTGGGAGGGAGTAAACAAGAGGCCCAGTTCTGACCTTAAGGTTTGCTGCATCCAGAAGTACGCCAAATTTTGAGTATGCAGAATGACATAGGCTTGAGTGACATTCTTCGCCAAAATAATTAAAACAGTGAGGGAAAAAATATGGGTATATAGAATCCCTTATTGGCAGAAGCAATGGAAAACTTGTATTCGTTTTAGTCAAAACTAGTAACACACAGTTGGCAGGATCACTCTTACTTTCCCAATTTAAATCTAAATTCTCTACAGCACAGGACTAGCCCTCTCTCTAGGGACTGCTAGTCATGTTTAGTTTTTAAAAAAACCATATGTATAGCATTATTCACAATATAAACAGTGCTGTCTATGTAAGGAGCCTGGGTAATTCCTGAAGAATCTTTTATGTATCACACTCAGGCATTGCAGGGCAGATATCTTTGCCATAATAAGGTATCAGTTCTTTCACATAATCTAAGACAAATATCTGTGGCCTGGCAACTGGAGGAAAAGAGGTGTCTGTACAGCAATCTAAAGTTGCCAGTTAGTGCTGTGCCTACCCTAGCCCTCTGTCATCAGCCTGTGTCATCAGCCACATCATTGAAGAAGTATCATAAATATTATTCATAGCCAAAAATGTATTGGCTATGAAGTAGGAAAATACCACTTCAAAACTGGAAATTTGAATAAGTCTTTAAATTGCCTCAGCAATTTAAGGTGTGGGATGAGAGAGAATCATAAGGATACAGCTTTTAAAAATGGTTCATGGGGCAACTTCACTCCATGAGAAGCATCCACCTCTAATTGGTTGCCATAAGTATTTATTTTATGGTAGCAGACAACACGGAAGTGAGCCATGTGAGTGGGGAGCTTGATTAGTAAAAGCAACTGTACTCTACAGGTACAATAATCCATACAACTCATGGTTAACCCCCAGTTTTTGATCAAAGAAGCCAAAAATATAAGCAAGGAGAAATGTTCTTTGGAAGATTCCTGTTTAAGCTAGAAGATTTAATAGATTGCCACATTCAGGTTGAAAGAAAAGGAAAACTACTACTACTTTACCATAATGCCACTTAATGCCATAACTGGTCATTAATTCATCATCACAAGTTGAACAAGCAAATTCAATGATTCATTGAACATAGAGGGAATGTGTAAGTTATCTAATGTGCTTCCAGATAGTACCAATACTCAGTCTATGCTTTCCCCCCACACACACGCTTAATTCTTAAAAAGAAATGTTGACCATAAGTTGACTAGTGAGAACTAAACTGAATGCTCAAAATTTTTAAAAAAGAAACACTGAATAAGGAATGGGGCAATTCTATCTTGCTGTCTCTTCAGATACAGCTGGTATGATGTTTCAGACCTATTTTTTAAAACCAGTTGGATCTTTTGGCTGGAGTAAATAAAGAGTTACAATAAAACCAAACTCTGCAGCTGTCCATTGCTAATTGGAGTTGCTCATTTCCTCTGAAAAATAAAGAATTGCAGTCATCAAAAATGTAAGTACATGAAAAAAATAGTGTGTAGATACTTCATCACAGACTCCCAGAAATTATAAATTGAGTTGTAATCAATTTTAGTTTAAATTACAACCATATTTATATTTATTGAAGTCAGAATTCATTATGCTTTTGGAAATTATGATCCCACAAAATTAAATTAGATTTACAAACTGCCTAATTTTAATTTTTTGTGTCATCAGTAATTAAAAATAATTCCACACATGGCTGGACTTACACTTCATTACAGTGGTCTACTTCTTCTGGAGAATCATAAACAGAAATTATTCAGATGTACAGCAGCATCCACTTTTGGTGTCTTTTAGAAAGTTATTTTTCTGAATGGTGCTAGATTGAAAAATGAGAAAGTTGTTTATAGAAAAGATGCTGGATAGAGCCAGAGTTCAATGTTATAATCAAGAACTTGGTTTATATATTACAGCTAAGCCCTGATGTATTTTATCGTGATTTCCTGAATATGCTCCAATTAGCCCAATTCATGTTGCAGACCATGGCATAAACTATAAATTATAAACCATAATAGCTAAGTTTACATATCTGGTTAAATTAAACCAAATAAATAGGCAGCTAAACACAGCTTCAGTTCCACACAGGAAATGAGCTTTTTCCACTGAATTTCCACACATTCCATTTGTTTTTTTTTTTGGAATGTGATGCAGTGAAATATGTTTGCTAACACAATTAATTGAAGGGAGGTAGGGATCTACTTGCCTTCTGAATTTATTTTGAAATCAAATGGGGAAATACTTTTAGTATGACATATGGAACTTATCAACATTTCTCTTGCTTTTGCTGATCAATTTGTCTAGAGAATGATTGGTATAATTGTGTGTCTCTAGAAGGTCCTACTTTGTTAAATCATTCAAGTTCTTTATATTCTTCTTGCTACTGAAATTAATAAAGCTATATACCCTCACACAATTCATTCCAAGTTGTTCAAGTAACCTATAGAACAGCGGTGTCAAGCTCATGGCCCACAGCCTGGATGCGTCATGTGCAGGCCCCGCCCAGTTTAGGGGGGGGAATTCCTGATACATCACATGATGCTACCTTGACGACACAAGTTTGACACCCCTGCTATAGAGCCTTTTTATGTTTGCAGGCGAAACAGTGGCAATGAACTTTATATTTTGCTTTCAATTTCCAATTCCATTTGAGGATAGGTTTCTAATTCCTATAAGAAAGGAAAATCAGACCACTGCAAGTTGAACAACTTAAGTAGAAAAACATTTAACTTAAATGGCACCATTTTTCCTGCTGTCTTTTCAATGGAAGCTTTAAGTTGTATCATCCAAACGAAACATAGAACATTGATAGTGAAACTCACCTGCTCCAGTGTGCTATTTTTAGGCTCCCATGCTGACAGCTACAATTAATATGAAATGTTTGTGTTGTAAAATGTATGGAACACCTGGTGCCATTGCTATAAATAGAATGAAATATGTAGCAAAATTTAAGGTGCAGCAGCCTGAAGCATATTTTATATCACAGAATAAACAATTTTCTGCTATGTATGGAAAATTCCACCTCTTAACTCAAGTCTTTAGAACAATAAAGCTAAGCGGTACCTGGCAAGCAATTTGTTAAATTGAGGCCAACTGGAACCAGACAATCAGAAATATATCTGAGAATAGCATATCCTGTAACATGATTTTCCATTTGTAAGCAATAATTAAATAGGGTCATATCTGAATTTGAAAATGTGGTCCAAGAAAAGAGACAGTTCATTCTCTTCCCTGTGATATATTCCTGATCTAAATGTTATTTTTCCATACAAGATAGTTGTTAAAAACACCTCTGTGAAAATATTTCATTCCAGGTCCTTTCTGTGCCATCAAGAAAGAAAAAGAATATAAATCTTGAAATCTATTTTATTTTATTATTTTCAAGTCATCCTAAATAAACAAGCATCGAAGAAATACATTTTACTCAAGAAATAAAAAGGGAAAAAAGGAACAATTTATAAAACTCATTTCTAATCTGTAGTTTCCAGCTTATTAATGGTCTATTGATTATAATGACCTAGACAATACTAAGAGTACTGTATTATGTTACATTCTTCCTGTTTGCTTTTTACTCATTCACTTTTTAAAAAATATTTTCCTATTGTATTCAGGTATTTTTGAGTCAAGGTTGCCTTTGACAAAAACAGATGGTTTAATTATGGAAACATAAATCTCATATACTATATTGTTGATTTATTTTCTGGAAAATAATATGGTAATAAAGTGAAAAGCTTTGAGGAAAGTAATGAGACACAATAATTTAAAATTGTCACTTCCAATTTAAAAACGAAGAGAAGAACAGTGGTATAGGGGATTGGGGAAAGAGAGAGAAAAAACTATTTTGTTTTCCTTCTCATAATCAGGACATTAATCTTATTTCTCGGTGCCTAGACTGTTACCAATAAAAATGGGTGAGGCAGGGTTCTCATCATCTTAAAGAAAAGCAAAAATTACACAGTTTTGTTTTGTTTTTCACTGCTATTCCATTTCTCTTAATGGAGAACAGTTATGGACATGGAACAATATTCAGTGACATGAACACCAGAGGTGGTATTCAGCAGGTTCTGACCAGTTCTGGAGAACTGGTAGCGGAAATTTTAAGTAGTTCAGAGAACTGGAAAATACCACCTCTGACTGGGCCCGCCCCCATCTATTCTCTGCCTCTCAAGTCCCAGCTGATTGGCTAGGTCTTCTTTTGTTGCCCTGCACAGGAGAACAGAGGTGGAAAGCAGGTTAGTGGGGTGGGGAGGGAATGGGGATTTTGCAGTATCCTTTCCCTGCCATGCCCATCAAGCCACACCCACTAAGCCACACCCACCAAGCCACACCCACCAAGCCATGCCCACAGAACCAGTAGTAACAAAAATTGAATCCTACCACTGATGAACACCATCCTGCTATTAAATCTACAATCTGAAATTGTACATTTCTGGTCCAAATACATCATCCGAAATCTCTCTAAACTGACTAAAACCCTTAAAGAACCACCATCAGAGGCTAGAATATACTTCAACTGGGATGAGAACTAGCCTTGAATTGCATGTAGAATAGTCAAGGCTAGTCCTACCATTAGGCAAAGAGAATGACTGAGGTAGCAACTTGTGATGCCAAGAAAAGGTAATAAATCATCAATTTTTTTAAAAAAAATTGCATTGTGGGATTTGCATATTCTTTTAGCTTTCCTTTTGTAATTCC
Source organism: Naja naja (assembly GCA_009733165.1). NCBI lineage: Eukaryota > Metazoa > Chordata > Lepidosauria > Squamata > Elapidae > Naja > Naja naja. Next base: position 104,116,151 of record CM019150.1, on the reverse strand, counting down.
TAAAATACCCTCAGATCTTGTTGTGTAATTTCATCAACAAAACTACTTATTTGGGGCACCATGATTCTTTTACTCTTAAAAAAAAGATGTTTACACAAAAGAAGGCACTGTGTGTGGGTTTTCCCCTCAGTTGTGCTATGAGTAGATTATAGCACCGGAAGCTTAGCTGACACTTGAGTCTTGGGTGTCTTTGCAATGATTATTAATTCCTATGTTGCCCAGGATAATTCTACTAAAGTCAGCAAAATTTGTTTTGTATTTTGCCATATTGCATGCACACTCTCTACCTCTGCTTCTCTGTGTTTGATTTGGTAAACTAAAGGAACAAAAATGAAACCTGTAATAAATCTATTTCAACTAAAAGAATGGGCTAGAAAACTCATAATAAGATCTCACAGAATGATATTGCAGAGACAATAGAAAATTTAGTCCCGTTTTTTCCTTCCGGTTGGCTGTCAGAGAGAAGGGACGTGCGGGCAGAAGACTCTGCGGAGCATGGACCTTCATTCTCTGGTCGCAGGGGCTCTACGGAGTCCAAAAGGGGCTTGGAGAGCTCCTGAAGGAGAGGGGTCCCCAGAGAGAAGTCTCAGACGGCGGTCTGCGGCGGAATTGGGGGTGAACCAAGAACAAGCGGTGGAGAAGTGGGACGCCAGCAATGGCTACCCCGGGTTCTGACAGCCGATCACACCAGTGGTAACCAAGCAGAACCAAGGTATAGCTTTGCGAGTTTAAAGATCATCCAACAAGCAAAACTATCTGAGAACAATTTAGACGCCAATAATAACTTTTGAAATATTTGAAGAAAAAACAAATAGCTCCGATTTAAGAAGGTGGTGAGCGGCGAGATCCATGGTGAGCGGAAGAAGTGAAAGGAATGAAAGACAAAAAACGCTAGAAGGAGAAGAAGAGGTTTAGATAATTGATTAACTACATGCTGTTTGAATAGGACTTTTGTCACTTCGGGTTGGATTTAAACAGATTTGAACTGTGAAATAAAGATTTGCCCTTCCCTTTGTTCAACTAAAAGACAGCAGCGGAGTTGACTTAAATGGACGCTGTGGACTCTTTATAAATTAATTCTTTGTACACGAAGGCTCGGGAAAGCGATCTAAATAAGACCGAAGGAGAGATGATTTAATAAACTCTAAGATAATAGACAAATAGGTTTGGATTTTATTGATTGGAGCCGATCTAAACAAGGAAAATTGTTGAGTCATACAGGAAACTTTTTATCCGGTACAAGGTCCAGAAGACAGCAATCTACGGAAGAGGAGGAAATAGGAGGAAGGCTGAACAGAAACTCCATGAGTCACACTGTAGCACGAAAGAACTGAACTGAACAGTGATATACCATATTTTTGCCTTAATTTTTTCTTTAAGTTTTAACTCTGTAATTCTTAAACCTTTGCTTGCTCCGACTCTTATCTCCCTCTTCCTTTTTCTCTTGATACCCTCCCCTTCCCATATTCCCCCCTTTTCTTTCTTTTTCTTTTCTTTTTACTATCCCCTCGCACTCAGAAGCTCTTTCTAGTATTTAAATATTTATCTATTTAAAATATTGAAAAACACTGAAGTATATAACTGATAAGTTAGTTAATTTAGAATTGTAATAGCTGATTTAAGAACAAAGTATTTACAACTGTTTATATGTTAAGGAAATTAGAGTATTTAGAATAATTAATTAATGAATTAATTGAGGAAATTAACTAATCTTACCATTAGTATTCATAACTACTGACTTAATGAAATTGCTGGAATCTGAATAGGTAAAATTTTGATATATAGCAGATTAGCAATATATATTGAGATAATTTTGTTGTTACAGAAAGCACTTTAACTATAGTTCCTACTTTAGATACGAGAATATAGATAAACTTTTTCTTTCTTTCTTATAAACTTATAAGAAGGGGGAGGAGATTGGGAGACAGAGGTGATCTGGGAGAAGGAAAACAAGGGGAGAAGATAAATTTTAACTATCACTGTGGGGAAAATTGTGGGTAAACTTTGGAAAATGACAAGCACCACTAATGTCTCGAGGACTGGAACAGTTAGAAAATTACCTACCCAATCATCGGCCACTACAACGGTGCTGAGTCCCTCTGCGCAAAGGGCAATTGATGAGATGTTGCCAAAAGAATGTTCCAACTCCTTGAAAGACCTACAAGGTCTATTATTAGGCATGCAGGAGATGATGATTAAAAATCACGAGGACATGAAAAATGAAATAGGGTCTGTGACAACTGACTTAAAGGACAAAATACAAAAGATAGAGGAAAAATTTGAAATATTTCAGCAAGAGATGAAGAAAAACCAGGAGAAAATAACAGAAATTGAAACAAAGGTAAAGAAGGAGGAAAAAAGAGTAGATGAACTAACAGATAAATTAGAAAGGGAGAACAAAGAATTAGAAATAGCGATAATACATCTCGAATCTGAAAAGCAGCCTACTACCTGAGATTACAAAATGTAAGGGAAGAAAAAGGAGAAAATCTATGGGAGGTCATTGCAGGTATATTAGCTAACTTACTAGAAACAGAAAAAGAAGATTTAATGAAGGAAATTGACGAGCTGTACAGGGTTCAAACCAATTACGCAAGGCGATTCAATCTACCAAGAGAGGTTCATGTGAAGTTGGTAAGGAAATCTCTTAGGGACGAAATTTTAGAGCCAGAGATAATACCTTAGAGTATGCTGACAAACAAATAACAGTACTCAAACAAACTCCTAAGAGAGTAAGGGACTTAAGAAGACCCTATCAATTCTTAACAACCAAACTCATAAAACGAAGTATTAATTTTAGATGGCTGGTCCCAGAAGGCATTATGCTGACTTGGTGTGATAAGAAATATAAGTTAGATACTATAGAGAAAGCAGAGATGTTTTTCGAACAGCAATTAAATAGAGAAGGAGAAGATGAAGATCAAGAAGTAGCGAGAAGAGAGGAAAGGGAAGTGCCAGATGTACATAAAAAGGTAAATATAATAGATAATAAAGATGACAATAATGGGAAAGGGGAACTTACAGAGGAACCCAAAGACATTAGAATTACAAGAAGTGCCAAGTACAGAATCCAATAAAAATACAAATTTATGTGATTGTATATCCTGGAATATAAATGGTTTAAACTCTCCATAAAATGGAAAAAGCTCTTTAAATATTTACAAACACAAAAAGCTGATATTATTGCACTACAGGAGGTTCACATTGCCCAGAAACAAAAACATGTACTAGAAAATAAAAAATTGGGAAATCTGTTTTCGGCCCTAGACCAAAAGAAAAGAGAGGAGTAGTACTTTACATAAAGGACTGGATCTCAGCTTCACTAATATATTCGGATAAAGAAGGCAGGATATTAATGGTAGAAATTGAAATAAGAAAGATTAAAAGCCTATTAGTCGTAATTTATGCACCAAACGGCCCCCAAGAATCCTTCTTTCAAAAATTACATAATAAACTTAAAGAACTACAATACCAAGAACTATTTATCATAGGAGATTTCAATGCGGTCATAGATAAATCTTTAGACTATAAAGGAAATAATATTAACTTGGAAAAGAAAAAAAAGTTACCAAAAATATTTTTAGACCTTACTAAATAATTTAATATTAGCGATGTCTGGAGAGAAAGGAATATAGGGAAAAACAGTTTACTTAACCACCACATGTCTTGGTCAAGACTGGACATGATGTGGATGACCAAAAATTAAACTCAGAAATTTTAGACATAACAATGGAACCAAATGTATTAGCAGATCATAATATGATTAGGCTCAGGTGGGAGGGACAACAACAATCAAGGAATTGGATGCTCCAAAGGTCGATTTTAAAAGATGAAACATTTAACAAATTGTTGACAAAGGAGTTAGAATTTTTTCCAAGAAAATAAGCCCCAAGACACCTCTCTACAAAATAATTGGGATACAGTTAAAGCCAATGAGAGGAGTGTCCATTAAATATATGGCCAAGAAAAATAAGGAAAAAAACAACAGAGAGCAAAATTACAACAGGAATATAAGGAATGGGATGAGAAATTGCAGACCACACCACAGGACAAACAAGTTAAATTACAATTGGATATAATTAAACATAAAATAAATTTAATTGACAAGGAAGAATTAGCCCAGAAATTAAAGAAGACGAAGCAATACCAATTTGAGAACAAAACAAACCAGGGCGTTGGCTAGCCTCTAAACTTAAGAAACAGAATGAAAAGAGATGGGTCACTAAATTAAGAAATGAACAAGGGAAGATATGTTTTAAAGAGGAAGAAAAAAGGCAGATTATTAAAAATATTATAATGATCTATATACAGAAGCAAACCATGCAACAGAAGACCAAATTCAAAAGTATTTAAAAATGCTGATTTCATAGAAATTTCAGACGAGGATAAAGAATCTCTAAATCATAGTATAACTCTTCAAGAAGTATACGGGGCCATTAACAGGCAAAAAATTGATAAAGCTCCGGGGCCAGATGGCCTACAGGCTGAAATTTACAAAACACAACAGGAAACTCTAGGAAAAGAAATGTTAAAGATTTTAATGAAGTTTAGATAAGGAAATGTCCCCAATCTTGGCAAGAAGCAAAAATATCTATTATTCCTAAAGCAGGTACTGATCTGACAGACCCGGGTAATTATCGACCAATCTCCCTCCTCAATGTTGACTACAAAATTTTTATGACTATTCTGGCTGAAAGATTAAAAAGAATACTTAATAAATTTATATCTACCGACCAAAATGGCTTCCTCCCACAAAGACACCTTAGAAATAACATCAGGGTAGCATTAGATGTATTAGAATACTATGAAGACCGTAGTGCAGAACAAGCTGCACTATTATTTTTAGATGCTCAAAAGGCATTTGATAATGTAAAATGGGATTTTATTTTACAACAAAGCAAACATTTGAATTTAGGACCCAAATTTATAAATGTAATCATGGCCATTTACCAAAAACAAGAAGCTACAATCTTAATTAATGGGGGACTTACGGAAAAATTTCAAATACAGAAGGGAACTAGACAAGGATGCCCATTGACACCATTGCTGTTTATTATGACCTTAGAGGCTTTAATTAGGACAATTAAAAAAGAAAGTGATATAAAAGGATTAAAAATAAAAAAGGAAGAGTTCAAATTACAAGCATTTGCCGATGACCTACTTTTCATTTTAGAAGAACCACAAACTTCCGGACCTAAACTATTAGAAAAATTGGATGAATTCGGTCTTGTAGCGGGTCTAAAGATCAATAAAAATAAAACAAAAATGATTACTAAGAACATGACAAACAAACAGAAAGAACTACTGGCGGCAACAATGGGCATTGAGATTGTTGAAAAAATAAAATATCTAGGAATTATTATATCAACCAGGCATAGCACACTTAAGAAGGATAATTATGACCCTCTTATTAAACGAATAACTGAAGATTTAAGAAGATGGAATAATTTAAATTTATCTTTAATGGGCAGAATAGCCACGATAAAAATGAATATTTTGCCTAAAATTTTATTCCTCTTCCAAAATGCCCCTATAAAACTAAAAAAAACCTTTTTTGATGGATTGAATAGAATAATATCAAATTTTATTTGGCAAAAGAAAAGGCCGAGGATAAAATTAAAATTATTACAGGATGCCACGGAGAGAGGGGGGTTTGGCCTACCAGACTGGGAGTTGTATCATAGCTGCAATAATGACCTGGTTAAAAGATTGGATCAACCATACAAATACAAGAATATTAACACTAGAGGGATACAACCTCCAGTCAGGATGGCACGCCTTTCTCGGACAAGATAGCATAAAGGGACATAGCTACGTGCAAAAACATAAAGTCAGACAGACACTTTTACATACTTGGTTTAAAATCAAGAAACAAATGTACATCCAAACTCCAATTTGGATATCGACACTAGAAGCCTTGATGCATCCACATCTATTACGATACGATAAAATTATTACTTATGAAGAATTATTAGATGAAAAAGGAGATTTACAAACTAGGCAGCAGTTGATTGGACAGGGAATAGAATTGGAATGGTGGGCCTATCTGCAACTCCAATCCAAATACGCAAAAGACAAAAAGGAATTGGGCATTAGTAAAACTAGGACTGAATTTGATGAAATTTTGTTAGGACCAGATGAAAAGATGATTAAAAAAATTTATCAGGTATTATTAGAAGCCAAACTGGAAGAAGAAAATGTAAAAGAAACAATGATACTATGGATGAGAAATTTTGGTTATAACATAAATTTGGACGATTGGCGAAACATCTGGACTAGAAATAAAAAAATAACTTTAGCAATTCCATATAAGGAAAATTTATACAAACTATTCTACAGATGGCACATAACACCAACAAGACTAGCTAAAATAAATAACAAATTTTCTTCTATTTGTTGGAAGTGCAACAAGGAAAGAGGTACTTATTATCATATATGGTGGAGTTGCAGAAAGGCCCAGGAATTTTGGAATCAAATATATAAATGGCTACAAGAAATCTATGATGAGGAGATATATTTTAAACCAGAATTTTTTTTACTTGGAATCACTAATAAGATATACCCGAAAGAAACTTTCTACTTAATGATCCACATTATTACAGCAGCGAGGATGGCTTTTGCACAAAACTGGAAAAATATCGAAACTCCAACGGAAGCAGAATTAATAAGGAAAATTATTGTGTGCGTGGAGATGGACAAATTGACAATGGAAATTAAAAATAAGGAAGAAACGGACTATTACAAAACATGGAACAATTTCTATGGATGGCTGGATAGGAGAAAGATCCAATAGTTTTTCTGAATTGGACTTAACAAACGATGGACAATGAGTGATACGAGCTCAGCAATACCCGGTTCAAATTTAATGTATGTTCTTGTTTGGTTATGTTTTGTTTATGTCTATGTTTGTTTGTGTGTGATTATTCAATAAAAATTATTTTAAAAAAAGAAAGAAAATTTAGTCCCGGCTTCTTCCTCCTATACTAATTCAGAGTGCCAGATTTGTCCAAACTACTGTAACTAAAGGAAACATTTTTTTCCATTTCACATCCTCCTTCAGCTTGTATCCTTAAATATGGTTGTTCAGTCTGAAATAAAAAGTGCCATATATAGATAATACAAGACCCCTTTCTATATCCTATCATCACTATTTTTCAGATGTATCTTTATACTCTGCAATACAAAAAAAACCCTCTGATTTTCTTTTTAACCTTTGAATCATTGTCGACTCCTTGTGACTCTCTGGACTAGTCCCTGCATGATTTTGAAAGTGGTTAGCCATTGCCTGCTTCCTAGGGCTGAGATGGTATGACTGGTCTAAAGTCACACAGCCGATTTCATGCCAAAGCTGGGGACTAGAACCCAGTCTCCTGGATTCTAGTCCAGTGCCCTTAACCATTACACCAACCTATTTCTCCTGATTTGTCAATACTTTTTATTGAAATGTTTAATAGTAATGAAATGTAACACATAATGAAGTTAGGGGGGAAAAAGGAAAATAAAAGTGGAAAAAGAGCTAGAAAGTATGGGAGGGAGAAAAGAAACAGAAAAAATATTTTAAAATGTGATTTCTTTGCAGCAGTTACAACAAGCTTAGTAACTCTGCTCCACATTTGAAATTACATTACATAAATCATTTCTTTCCATATCTCAATCCTGTTCCATCAATATCCCCCATCCTCCACAATTTAACAATTCTATCCAATTTCAGCAACAACAACAAAAGTAATTAAGGGTGTCCAGTAGTTTATAAGAATGTCTATTATCTTTTTTCAGAAAAAACTCTTAATCATGATCAAATAAACCAACTACGTGTTTCTTCTTTTTACCTCTAACAGTTTTAGTCTTTAGTTCATTGAAATATTATCATAGAATTTCATTTCTCTTGATTTCTTTATCTCATCACACATTTTGTGAGCAAGATGGCTTACACTTCATCTCCTGGTGTTGTGGAAGCCTGTGGAAGACCACTGTCCAGTGGTCTTGTTGCAAGGAGCAGCCATTCAGAACACCTATGGACAATCTCCTATCCTCTGCTCATCCAGAGCAGAACCAGTCTACTCACCAATTCTTTGAACTTGCTGTGGTAATAAGATCAACTTTTGCAGAGACATCTACAGTTTACCATGCCTCCTTCAGAAGTCTGGCTTTTCTTTTCTGTTCTCTTTTTTTCTCACCCTTTTCTAGTTTTTAAGTCTTTGTTTCTCCTGTAGTACTCTGTATTTCTATGATCATATGGTCCATCTCAAATATCTGTTATCTTTATATTCTACAAAAACCACCAATGTTTTTTCTCTAAAAGTCTAAACCAGGAGTGTCAAACTGGCGACCCATGGGCCGGATGCAGCACGTGCAGGCATGTCCACCCCAGCTTCACAAATGGAAAAAAATGCCATGATATGTCATGTCACGGCATCATAACACCACAAGTTTGACCCCTGTGGTCTAAACAGTTTGTGTTCCCATGAATGTATCATTCTATTTATTTAATTTTAAAAACACTTTTAGCAAAGATCAAAGATTTTAAATCTGATTGGTTCCCTACTCCATTTGAAACTTTCTTAGATTGAATTTTTATCATGCCTTTTGCCCCTCTCTCCCTCTTTATCTTTTCCTGCCAAAATCTCCTCCTTTTATCCCTTCTCCCCCGCACACACATTAATTATTAGAAAATGAGATTTAGCAAACTCAGTGTCCTTATGGGTTCTGCTGAAGCTTTGAGCTCAGGATTTGTGCATCTTCCAACACTCAAATCCGTGAGTCAAACACAATTTTGGACAGTCCTTGTGTGGATCAGCTATCTGGAACACAAGTGGCCAATCTCTCAGCCTTTCCTTGTCAAAGAGGCTCTGTTGGCCTGGAGTTATAACTTTGTTCTTGGTCTTCATTGCAGCAGTACCTCCACTCCTTTGGTGGCATTTTAGTCTACTATTGCCTCACCCAGAAGTCACCACACTGACTTTCCTATCACGCACTACATTTTAGAAATATAATCTTGTTTATATCTACAAGGAAGCCTCTGAATATTGCAACCAAAACTTCTCCTAATTTATCTTCTGAGGGAAGAAAAAAGCAGCAATAGGCTACTGACACCTGAAGTACTGACATACCCTATTTATTCACTCATGGATGATTAAAACTAGTCATCACTGAGCAATGTGGGTGGGAAAGCTACACAGTGTTTCAGTGTTTACTTCAGCAGTAACAAAAAGTAGTAACATTGCCTTGTAAAGAAATCGTTAGAAGAGATCTTTCCACGCCTTATCTACAAGACAGATATTCATTGGCAGATTAGAAAGAAATGGTGCCACACCTCCATGCCTGAAGAAGTTTCCCTAAAACCACTTAAGTTTAAGTAGATCTTATTTCCAAGTCAACACTCATAAAATTGGGCTACATACCTGTAAACATAAAGATTGGTGCTTTCCAAATAGGGCACCACACATTTTACGCATAGACAGAGTTGTTTAGTACCTGATTATAGAATCCATCTCAAAAGCTGCATTTTTGCATTTCTTCTGAATATATTCCTTCTACTAGAGCTTATCTCATTCTGTGGCTGTGTTCACACAATACACAATCATCTTATGAATTAATAGGTTTTGAGGGTTTGTACAATCTATTAATGATAAACTAAGCAAACTGCCTAAACTTTAAGCCCCAGAAAATTAATTAGAAAAAATCACCTAAGCTCTGAGCAATACTGATAACTGCATCCCATATAAATAATAACTGAGATTAATAAACCACATACAGCTATTGTCAACATATTGTTTGAATAACTTAATAGTAAACACATATTAATTAATAGTAAACACATATTAATGATGGAACTTATGGAAGAGGTTGGGAAACCATGATTTGTAGTTTGTGGCCTTCAAAAGAATCCACTTGGCTGCTGAAAGAAACCAGAAAGACAATACACCAGTCAAGCTTTGATTTGTGTTACTAAGACCATTCTTACACTATTAAACACAGGTTTTTCTTTCAACAAGTTTTGGAGCTACTTGATCTTTGTTATGTCCTCCAATTTTTCAGAGAAATTATAGAAGTAAGAATTACTGCACTGAATGACAGACCCAAGTTTGTATGACATGTGAATTAAAAGCTCCTTAACAAGTAATAACATTTACAGAAGGGAGCTTAAACATTAAGCTTTATGCATTGTTAAGTGTGCCAAGGTAGCCAATGAGATAATTTTTTAAAGCTGCAATATCTAAATGGACACCTAATGAAAAGGAGGAAGGACAACAATACTGCTGCTGAGGTCTGAAAATCATCATAAGCCCTTTTGTTTTTCCCATCATTAAATGGGACTTCATATATTTCCTCCTGAACACCAGACTGTTGGCAGTAAGTGGGGAATGCAGATGAAATAGTACGTCCACTGATTAAAATAATCCCCTCTTCAAAGTTCAAATTGCATTTTTCCAGATTCCATGCTCCATTCCCATATGCAAGATCCACTTTGATTTATCACATGGTTATACTTTCAAGACCTTTTGTCAGTTGCAAAACAAGAATTCTTTATCACTTGCTTGCCAGCTTTCTCTGTGGGTAAGGAAACATTCCTCCAGATTATACTTTCTTCCATTAATCAGATTGTAAAACCAAATAAAATTGGCTGATTGTCTGAGGGCATTTTTCCTTTCTGCTATGCTTAGGCATTTTTTTAAAATGGTATTTGGTCTAAAATTAGATCAGTTGCTTCCTATTGCAAAAACAGATACAAAGAGACACACAAACCTGCTGGAGGCTATCCATGCAGCAAAGCATAGCAAATAATTCCTCCAGAGAAGCACTTGTGTCTTCATTTCAGAGAGGAACAGCCGTTTTCCCCCATAAAGAGAAGTGCTTTAAAATGAAAAGATCGAAGCTTCCAAAAGCAATGTCTGCTTCACACATTGCATATAAAACAAGTTAACTGGAGATCCTGGCCTTCATACAGCGTAGAATCTGCCTTTTCTCCCCCTAATCCATGCAATTTCTTGTTTATATTCTAAGGACACTAGCTCTGGACCTCAGGATTAAGAGAGCCTTCTGTATTTTGCCCTACTGCTGCTGAATGGATTTTTAAGCCAAATCTGGCAGGTCTTTTGGATTTAAGAGCCCAGATCTTTGATATATAACCTTTTTTGCTGTATTTAAATACCGAAACAATGTAAAAAAAAATCTTGTTTCCACTCAGACAGGAGGGATAACTTTACTCAGCTGATATTGTTTACTCAACCACTGTTACCTGGGATACTCTTCATGTTAAATCTGGCCCTTGGCCATCAAACCTCGGCCATCAATGAAGGCTCATACATTTTTCTCAGCCATAAACTATGGTATTTAAACCACAGTAGCTGAGTTCCACCAATGCAATTTAGAAATTAACTAAACAAACCATGTTATTGATCGGTAAACTCTCTAGTGCCTTTATTTTGTCAAGCACAGTATCTTTCAGTCATATTATCTTCATGATATGATTGGAGGAATTGGACTAGAAGACCTCCTAGGTGCCATCTTTTGATTCTAGGTGTATAATCTTTCTCTACTTGGGGATGCATTTATCAAATGTGTATCATTGTACCATATACTTCAATCCATATATACATAGACATCAATCAGCTCTACGCTATGACTCAAGGATCCTATGCAAAAATCATTGCGCAATTTCCATTGGACAGTTGGATTGAGGATACTGGGAATTGTATTCCCAGTCAGAGTTTTGGAAGCTTCAGCTGGAACAAAGTGGGACAGCGTGGGTGGGTTTTTTGGGGGGGGGGCAAGAATGGACCCTATAACACCACTGCTCCACAAGCTGCATTGGTTACCAGCCTGCTTTTGGGTTCAATTCAAGGTGTTGGATGTTCACCTTTTGGCCCATCCCACTTGTACTAGCAGAGGAGGCATGCTGCAGATCCCGTCAGCCTGATTATTCTGACTGTGGAGTCCAGGAGGAGGATCTTTGCTGTTGCTCCTGCCCTCTGCAACATCTTGCCGCCCTGATGTGAGGTTGTTCCCAACCTTCCTATCCTTTCATAAGGGTCTAAAGACATGTCTCTGCCAGATGGCTTGGGGCCCTAGTGGGGGAAACAGCACAGTGGAGGTGGTTGATTGAGTAATAACATATTCCATCTCCCCCCACTCTGCCCCCAGCCTCTCCTTATGTTCTTTTAATGTTTTTAATGTTTGATTTTAATTATGTTTTAATTGTATATGTATGGACATATTTTTATGATTGTAAGCTGTCCAGAGTTACTTTATGATAAGATGGCAATATGGCAATAAATTTTATTTATAATAATAAACTAAAATACAATCCACCAGACTGAAACAGGCTAATGTAAAACAAAAAAACAAAAGAAATTCTCAAACACAGTGCTTTAGAATGATTTAATTTCTTCATCTAGATTTGGAAATTTTTAGTGCTAGCTGATTTCAAGCAACCAAGAACTACACTTTGCCAATTTGCCCACTATCCCATTTGCCACAGGTAGGGCTGAAATAAGACTCCTCATGGTGCTTTGTCTCCCTCTCATGTAAAAAAGTTAGAAATGTGTGGTTTGTCCTTTGTGGTTCCTTTAATGCAGCATTATTTATTGCTGAAAGAAAGAAAAAAGTATCAGAGAAATGTGTTTTTCCCCATCTTCTTTCAGTTCCCTTGCTAGAATCTTACACCTGATCTTAGTCAGATTAGTTTTTGCTGAAATTAGTATTGGACAATCAGATATAATATATCGTGGTATGAAAAATGTGATTTGCTTCTGGTGTTGCAAATGAGGAAGACATGACATGCAGGAAATGCAATTTAAATACTGATTATGAGTTTATTTGTATTGAAATCAGTGACATTAAGTTTAGACAATGAATGTATTTTGAAAGAGGAAATGGTGTTGTTTTCTCTTGCCTCACATGCTAACTTTTTTTTAAATGCATTTTGAAATAAATGTAGAAGGCTTTGAGGTACCACATTTGAATTCTTTACATTCTTAAACTTTAATTTGATATGAAAAAATATCAAAATAGATTTCTTTAGTACTCTTCAGATTATTTTATGATTATTTCATGCAAAAACTGTACATTGGGATTTAACTTGTTCACCCCATGTAACTGCATCAACCAAACCTCAAACGTACACACACATCCAACACCAAATATCAGAAACATCTGCTGCTTACCAAAAGCAGTATAGAGTTCTGTGGCCCTTAAAAAAATAAATAAAGATTATAACGTCACCTGATTTATCTGATGAAATGGGCTTGGAACATTTATTTTTCCTTCTTGTTAAAATCTATAAGGATTCTGATATTTTTGAAAACTGACATTAGAAAAAGAAGAAAAATGACGGGCCCACAGAGACCTACATCACACTTTTCCTATTACCTTATAACCTGCTCTCTTGGAGGTGGAAAAAATCTCTTTAATTTTATGCAGTGCATATGCTACATGGTATCTTTGGTTGCATTGACCACCAGACCACTATGATCAATTTAAACCATATGAGGACTCCTTAGAAATGAGTAGCCAGATGGCATTCTATGAAGTTCAGATCTGTACTGAGAATTGAACTTGCAGATCATTACACTTTAAATCAGTGGTCTCCAACCTTTCCAGCTTGGCGAAATGGTGGAGCCAGGGACAGGGTGAGTGAGAGAGGTGATAGTTTTGTGCATGCAAGCATGCCGCTTTCACAAATGCAGTGTCACGCATACATGGACACACTCACCCTCTACTTTTGTGGCCCAGTTCAGAATGGGCTGTAGCCCACCAGGCTTGAGGAGAGAAGGGTTCAGCCAGTACATTGTTCTGGGGCCAGTAGAGCTCAAAAGGGGCTAATGAAGAGGAAATTTTTTTAAAAAATTTACAAAACCAATTAAAAAAAACAGCAGGATGCTGTGTCAACCTGGATGCACCTGGGCAGGGATGGCTGGGGGGATGGTGGAGGTGGCTCGCAGCAAAACACTCCAAAGGTGGATCAAATCAACTCATCGGAGGGCAAATAGCAAGGAAGGAAGGCATGTCCTTCCCATGCAGCAGCAGTAGCAGCAGCAGCAATGATCACCCACCCCATTCCCCACCTCCTCCTCTTTCTTTCTCCCCTTCTCCTCAGTTCTTGAAGAATGAACTTCCACTTCCCATCCTGTTGAAATCCTTCGTGCCAAAAGGAAGGAGATGCCATTGTTAGGTTAGTTGGAGGATCTGTCTGTGCCAGCCATGCCAAAGGGTAACTGGCAAGAGGTGGCTGTCGGGCTCTACATCTTACCGGCATCCTGAAGCCCTACATTACAGCTGTGCCTTAGAGCTGTGAATCCCTGATCTGCACTTCGAGTCCGGGCATTGCAAATTGGCAGGCAGCGAACCAGATCAGCAGAGAAGGAAGGGAGGGCCGTGGGTGATATTTCACAGCCTCAGAAGTCAACTTCGGAATGTGGGAGGGCTGTGTAGCCTTGGAACTCAGATAATACAGATGGATGTTTTGCTTTTGCAATGTTTGGCTTTAACACAGTGCTGCGATTGAAGCGAAGTGATCATGGCTATTTAGGATACTAATGGGAGGGAGGAACATAATATTAGCTTAAGTGTGGTGTAATTAGGCATGGGGTGGTGGTGTGGATAATTAGATAATGGGCAGATTAGTGTGGGGCAGAGGTAATTCGGCAGGGATGGATAAAACAATGTTGGGAGTTAACTGTTTTCAGTGTTGACTTTACACGGACATCCGTTGTTACAGCTATTTCTGTAACACAATACAATACGATTGTGAACAAAGCAATAAACTCTTCAATTTCAACTCTACAAGTGTAACATGGTTTATTGATTGAAATCTCCAGTTCTTGGCAGAGATCAACAGAAAGTCAGCATTCCCTTATTTTACTAGTAAGACTACCAATTGTGGTTAGTGGCAGTGATAAAGAAAGGATGGCAGAAGGGACAGATCCCAAATGGACTGTGGAAGAAACAGCCGAGGAGGCAGTGGAAGGCGCTGTAGACAGCAGAAGCCCTTTGGAGCAAGAGGAGGAGAAAGAAGAGGAACAAACTGTGATAAACCCTGAACCATTAGTTGTTCATCCTAAGGTTCACAAAGAAAAGAAAGGAGTGAAATTGAGTCTGCCTGGTGGAATTGGTGTAGGAGATAAAGACACCAATGGAGATAAATCCCAGACACTGGATTGGAAGGTGAAACGTTGGCCTGGTGTGGGAGAAAGTAAATGGACTGTTCCTGGGAGTGACACTTTGGATATGTTATATTTACAGTTTGGTGAAATGACTGTTGGGATCTGCCAATTAGGAAGTCGTGGCCTCCAAGGTACAGTTCTGTTTCTGCCTGGGACCCATTATATAGTTCCAGCCCTATGGGTTTACATGATATAGATACAGATCAGGGTTTGGAACATTCCAGGTTAGGGTCAGGGAGGCCGGACAGTATCCATAGGACATCGCAGCGTGGTACTAGTAGACCCAAGGATGTTAAGTCTTCAGATATAATGGAATGGAGCTTGGAACAGGAACCTGGACCTATACAGCATAGTTCTCAGGGGAGTGTGGAAGGGGACCAGAGAGAAGGGTTTAACATAATACCATGGGGTGGCCCAGTACAGGGGAGGTGGGGATCCCCTCCCCAGAATGCTGTGTTCGATGGAAATGCCAATAAAGTGGCAGTTTTTTTAGGACAAGTCATAAACCATTTTGACTTATATGGTCATTGTTACCCCTCTCATTGGTCAATGATCATAGCAGTTACAGGTGTATTGCAGGGGGAGGCTAGTGACTGGGCAGCAGATATGCACTGCAAGAGATCAGAGGTGTTATGCAATATTGGAGTTTTCCTGGGGGCTCTATGAGCTCGGTTTAAAGACAAATCCACAGAACAGCAAGCAGAAGATGATCTCTTGGGCATAAAACAAAAAGGCCGACCAGCTCATGAATATGTGCAGGAATTTAGATGATTAGCTGGGAAGGTCACATCATGGCCTGAGCGTTTATTAATCCATTTGTTTAGGGATGGCCTAGATTATAAACTAGGTTAGGCTTGTTTGTACAGGGGTTTGCCCTGGACACTTCCAGAATGGTACCATACTGCCATAGAATTAGATAATGGATTATGCAGATTATGTCCTAAACCAGAAGCCACATCAGGGATACGTAAAATGGGTCTACAAGGACAAAAACCCAGAATACGAGGTGTATCCCCAATTCAGAATCAAGGTACCAGAGGAGTGTTTAAATGTTTCCGATGCAACTTACCTGGACATCGAGCTTTAGACTGCCCTATACCACCTTTAGCAACACCACATACATCTCAAGATACTCCCAGTTTAAGGGCAGGAAGATCACAACCTAAAGGTTGGCCAATTCCAGAACAGTCTAGGAGATTGGAGAACTCATTACAAGGGTGATGAGTGTTGGGCAGTGAAAAAATAGCTGAACATCCTATAACTGAACAAAGGGGTTTTGAAACAGAAGAGGTGGCTGGTGATGATCCAATGGTAAGTATACCAATATGTCCATTTGTAATACTTGTCGCTCTTTGGAATAGAAGGACAAATCAAGGGATTAAATTGGGTGCATTGATTGATTCCGGGTGTACATGATGTTTAGTAACCCAGGCAGTGGAGGACAAATTAGGGCTCAGGGTAATAAAATTAGTCAACCCAATTAAATTTGTCCTGTTTTATTGTTCGCCACCGTGAGTCCTTAGGGAGTAGGCATACAAGTCGAATAAATAAATAAATAAATAAATAAATAAATAAATAAATAAATAAATTTGAGCAGGTGGATGGGTCCTTATTGAGAGGGGTTCCTGCTACACACCATACTGAATATATTAAACTGAATATATTAAACTGAATATATTAAACTGAACACTGGAAGTGGATCTCATTGGTGGTGGTGCCTCATATGACAGAAGCCCTAATATTAGGATTGGCTTGGCTGAACAAGTGGGACCCAACCATTAAGTGGGAAGGAGGCTTTCGCAAGATATGTTTGGCCATAGGACCATCACCATTACAAAACGATCAGCCATCTGAGACATCTGTAAACATACTTCAAGATACTGAATCAACCATCCCAAAACCTAAATATCCTCAGGAATATGAGGACTTAGCGGAGGTCTTTAGTGAAGATGGCACCGATTGCCTGCCTCCCCATAGACCAACTGATTGTGCTATAGAGTTAATATCAGGAGCCAACTTACCAAAATCTCGTATGTATTCCATGACCCCCAAAGAAATGGAAGAAATGAGAAAGTATATTGACAAGAATCTAAACATGGATTTATTACACCTAGCAGGTCTCATATAGCCGCTCCAGTATTATTTAGGGAAAAGAAAGGTCGTGGTTTGCATCTATGTGTTGACTTCAGAGGTCTTAACATGATATACGTTGAAACTCTATACCCACTCCTGTTGATAAAAGACTTGTTATGTACATTGGCACAGGGCTGTATTTTTACCAAACTGGACTTACGGGAGGCATACTATCGGGTATGCATCCGTGCTGGGGATGAGTGGAAAACCACTTTCAATTGCCCATTGGGAAGCTATCATTTTAATGTCATGCCATTTGGGCTTTGCAAATTTTTATAGGCAATTTATTCCAAAGTTCGCAGATATTGCTGTTCCCTTAACAAATTTGTTGAAAACAAAGAATGTAAGTAATAAACCGATCAAATCAAATAAGGAGCTGTTATGGACAAGTGAGTGTCAAAAGGCATTTCATA